>APFE030284308.1:148946-333229 GCA_000404065.3 Pinus taeda
TTAGTTTTTTTTATCATATTTATGTGTCAATGTATTTATTTTATGTTCTAGATGGTTTAGATATTGAAAAAATTGAAAAAAAAATGAAAAAAAATGAATATTTTTGTTCCAAACGCTTTTTTCCTCTTTTTTCCCGATTTTTCCGATTTTTTCATTTTTTTCCCCGCGCCGATTAAATCCCGCTCGCGCTTTTAACAACATTGGTTTGAACTGCTTGGCCAACTTCTGCGCAAATCTGGAAATCGAGCTGCCAGACTCCCTCTGAGTTTGGACGATTTCTTCCTTTTGCTTCTGAGCTTCCTGTCTGATCAAATTTGCTCTGATACTATGTGAAATTTTATCTATTGTAGCAATTGGAAATTAATTTTGCAGTTTATTTGCTATGGCAAACAACGAATAATTCACAATTGCAATTTTAACCAAAATAAATATTGCGAAGATAAATTGGAAACTGAGAAAACACTGGCACAAACACAAAAATATAACACAATTGATTTTGGACAAAAGTCCCCAGAAAAACCCAATGTGGGAAAACCAATGTAGCAGCTAAGGGTTTTTAATTCTTAAGCAACAAAGAGAAAATTCTGAGTACAACTGGATGCCGAAAATTGGCAATCCTACAGAGAAAATACTGGCAAAAATTTTGTGAGGAATTTTCCTCATCCCCACAAGCAATCCTTGCTCAATCAAGCCAATCGAACTCGCTCTCCGACTACCTCGGCGTAGGCCCTGTGTCACTTCTGTGCAGGCTTGAAACTTTTGGATAAGAATTGCCTCTAATTAGCTATTGAGTGAATGGCGCTGGTCTAGAGGCCTCTTGCTTGGCTCTCTGGAATTTCCTTCGGTCACTAACACCTGAAAGAACCCTTCCTCTGGTTGAATCAAATTTCCCTCTAGAGGCTACTGCGCAGCCCTTGCGCAACCTCTATGTGGCTATTCTTCAAGTTACTCTCTGGAACTGTAAGACTTTCTCCGGACTCATTGTCTTTGCCCCTCTCTGTCTCTGCGTCCCCTCTCTGGCTCAAACTCTTTTGGCAAAATGTTGCTCTCTAGAAAATCGAATTTCCCAAGGACACTCAACCTCAAGTGTATTTTTGCATCTACCCATCGACCTCCTCTTATAATCTCCAATTGGGACTCCAATGGCCAAGATTAAATCTTAATCAATGGCTGAGATCATTTCCTAGTCAATCCGTGTGAGTCTCTAGAGAAATCTCACCTTCCTCAGTAAATTGCTGTTAATTAATCATTTTCCCATGTTAGACTTGGGAACAATTTAATTGCTGATTAATTAACTTAATTAAGGCATTTCTAGGTGGATTTTCCTCAAACGTCTTCTGGGTTCTGGAGTAACAGTGTTTCTTAATCTCTCTGACAACTGTCAAGACTAGAACACCATCCGATGCTACAAAAGCTAACAAATTCCATTCTGATTTGCCCATAATAGTTCGCTCATGATCCAGTTCTCCCTTTCAGAGAATGATGATTCTAAAAACTTTGGAGGTAATCACAATTCTTAGCCTCTTTAGCAATGATATCAACAACAAAATCTATGAGCTCATCCCCCTTGATGTAATAATGCACCTTGGCCTAGTTGTTTCTTGCTCCATTCTTTTTGAAAAAGAAGTTATCAGGCTTGAAGATTGGGCCATAAGGGTCATGTCCTTAGATGATCCATGGTTCTTGGTTTGAGATCCATTAAAATTGCTCGAGCAATGTAGGGTGCACCACTGGATTCATTGTGATAAGCATTCACTCTCTCCAACTATAGATCTTAGGGCGTGGAATGTGTTTTAATTTTTAAATCTTGTACATGTTTATTGTGGCCATTTTGTGCATTAACATAATAGTTTAGTCAAATCACTATTATTTAGGAATTTCTTATACTGTATTCCAACCTTTGTCAACCTTTAATGCCTAGGGACAAAGGAAATATACATTGAATATATGATATGAGATCCTGGCAGATTATTCTCATGCCTTGTTGATATTGGTAGCACCATTTTGAGGAGAATAGATAGGGGAGCTATGTGTCTATAGTGGCATGGGGCAATGGGGGAATTGGACAATGGAATTTGAGTGGAAGAATCGACTTATCCATAGCATCACAAGCAATAAGCTGTACTTGCTCCATTAGCTATATTCTCTCTCATGGCGGGAGCCTCTTAGTGTGCCTACCACCTCAAGTCTTATCTTCAATGATCATACACAACTATACAAAGACAAGGAGATCCCACTTAGAGCACATGCATACACAAGATGCAAATGAGGTATATTTAGGTATTTTCTCATGACATTTAGAACATAGGTGATACTAGAATTCTTTATATTCAAAGTTGTTTGCAAATTTATCAATTAAAAAAAAGAAATGAAAAGAAAGAAAAAAAATTCGGGTATTTATCAAGCCAAAAGTGAGGGTGATTGGAATTATTATTTTGTAGACTAAGCTTGGATGAACTAGTTTGGCTAAAGCATTTATAATTATAAAAGATCTTGGAGAATTGTTGTGAAGGTATAAGGCTTATCATTGGAAAAGATGAGTAGTGAATACCATTGAAGGCTTCCATTTATAATGTTCCCATATGAAAGATATTCATAATGAAATACATTTTTTTTGGCTCACATGTCCTAGACCACCTTGAAATGGAATAAGGGGTCCTAAGGACATTTGTACTTGTGTTTGATTGTGCTTAGTTCCTTTTCTAATGTTGCTTCATGTCTAGTCTTTTGACATTCAATTTTACTTTGGTAAACAAAACAAGCACACAAATTTAAATGGTCATGTACTCATGAAGGATGATGGTGGATTATCAAAAGAAGAATAATGGTGGATTGCAACATGTAATGAAAAAAACATGTTATGAGAGAAAAAAATTGTTTGTTCCTCTAGTTTTTTGAAGCATTAAATTGATCATTGAATTATAAAATTTAAGGATAAACCATTGCATTTGAGCATTGAATTGTACAAAGGTAAATTTCCAAACCCTTTCAAAGTCAATTGTGGAAATTTTTAAATAGTGGATTGACTTGAATTTGAATAAAAAGGTACAATGAGTCATCAAAATCAAATCATTGTAAAATATCACTTTGGGGAGCATGATTGGTAGTGCTCGACACCCTGAAGTGACATAAAATCTGGTGAGTGTAATATAAAAGAAACATGTGCAAGAGAGTGTGACAAGTGATTGTGAGCAAAATAACAAATGGGTAAAGCGAGGAAGTGTTTACAAAATGTCTCTTAAGAAATTAAGGATTTGCAAGACTACAAACATGAATAGCATAATTAGCTTATTGATCTTCAAAGAAAAAAGATATGACGAATCAATCGATTGAAGCACTTGAGATGAAATTAACTTAAGGACAAACAAATTGATGACATGGTTGATGCACCATATGCCGCAAATGACCTCATACAAAACGTTAATGCAATTTGTGAAATAGAGGATCTAATACAAAAGACTAATTCTACTTTTGATCTCATGCAAAAGGTTGATGCAACTTGTGGCACAAGGGACTTGATGCAGATGTTTGATGCTACTTGTGATACAAATGACTTAATGGTGGATGCAAAGGCAACACAAGATATGGATGATATGGAGTCATATAGTAGATTAGTGAAGGAAAGTCATAGAAGTTGAGTCATAAGAAGTAGCTAGAATGACAGAAGCAACGAAAACACATGAATTTGAAAACACAAAAGAAAAACATCAAGGTTTTCAAAATGATCTTTCCAAGATGGTTGTTAGACCTTGGGAAGAATTGATATTCAACAAAGATTGACACGACTTAATATATGACAAAGGCAAAAATTTTCATTCTCAGACTACTCCAAGCCAATTTAGTTTGTGAGTTCAAGATTTCATGAAGAAGTTAAGAATATTGATAAAGAATGCCAATATTGTCATGGAATTGGTCACATGGAGTTGTCATTTGTAGGCGTAGGTTGTCTAGGTGCTCTTGATCTCGAAACCTGTGGAGCTGTTGCCATGAATCTTCCTAGAATAGAGCAGTGCCCATCCCTGACTTCCCAAAAGTAGTGCTGTTGGATTAGGTGCATTCCTTTTTTGGCTAGGCTCCCAATGGATGACCCTAACTGGGGAAAGTGCATTCACAGGAGATGCTGGGGAGGGGTGTATTTTGCGAGCTAAAAGCGTTTCCATAGATTTGCGCCACCTTGGATCCATCTCCACCATGTTTTAGCTCCTAGGCCTTTTACCATGGTTGTGGGATTTGCAATTCCAATCCACCCTTTAGTTTTGGTAAACAAAGTTTGTCCTGTGCAAGTAATGACCATTTTTTCTCCAAGTTGTCTCCTCCCCAGAGGAAAGAGCAGATTTCATTTAGGATTGAGGTTGGAGCCACGAGGGTCGAGCAAAGATAGATAGGGAGGGCTTGAAGGGTTGCTTTAAGAAGGATTAGGTGCCTTGCTATATTGAGAGAGCAGAATGCCCAACTTGCCAACTTATTATTGACCTTGGTTCCCATAGGCTCCGTTTGAGGGAACTATTAGCAAGAAGAGTGCCCAAGTATTTCGAGGGGAGTTTACTTGTTTGGAATATGGAGATTCTAGCTATATGTGTCTTTGGATAGAAAGAGGAGTATTGAAAAAGAATACTTGGGATTTGGTTTTGTTGATCTCTATTCCTGAAGCTTGGGAGAATTTGTCCAGAATTTGTGTGAAGCTTCGTTCCTCTGAGATGGTTGGGCTTCCCATGCCCTTGTTATCATATACAAGTTGTTGATGAGTTAGCGGGAGATCCGCCCCAAATAGTTGAAGTCCCTTGATTTTATTCTCTGTTGTTGCCGCTTTGACGGCTACTCCTAGCCCTTTCGCTGCCAATATGAACAAGAAAGGTGAAAGGGGGTCTCCTTGATGAATGCCTCGAGAGGTTGTGAATGGATTGGTAGGGGAGCCATTTACAAGGATGGAGAAGAATGTTGATGATATCAGGCTATTAATCCATTCAATTCATTCTTGGTCAAAACCAAAGGCTGTGAGAATGTTGAGGAGGTACTTCCAGTTGAACTTATGGAAGGCTTTTGAGATATCTAATTTGTGCAACATGCTAGGTTTCTTAGAAGTCGTTCAATCCATGAATAGTTTCATGTGCAACTATGATGTCGTCTAGTATTTGGCGCCATTCGACATAGCTTTTTTGCTTCAGCGAATTGAGTTGTGGAAGGAGAGGGTTAAGTCGGTTGGCTGTGATTTTGGTTATAACTTTGTATATGGCATTGCATAAGGTAATGGGTCTGTATCCATTTGGATCCTCCACCTTGTCTTTCTTTGGCACCAACGTAAGGAAGGTGACATCTAGGGCTTTTAGAGTAGATTTCGATTGCCTAGATTCTTTCACTGCCCAGTGCCTACCAAACATCTTGTCCCACTATATAACGACAATTTTGAATTTTTTTTTGTTGTGAACCCAACTGGTCTAGGAGCTTTGTTACATGGGCATTGTGTTGATTGTTGCTTCCACTTCTTCAAATGATGTTTCCATGAGAAGAGCCTCGTTCTGTTCTCATGTTACCAAGGATGGGATATGCTTGAATATTTGTTGGATTGCTTGTTGTCTATTGGGAATGGGTTTCGTTAGGAGATAATGATAGTATCAATTTAGTTCTTGTGCTATATCTTGATGATCTTGCAATTTGACTCGATTTTTAAGGGAAGAAATGTGGTTATGGTGATGATGTTGTAACATAGTTTTGTGGAAGAATGACGTGTTCTTTTCTCCTTCTCTAAGCCATCATACGGTTGATTTTTGTTGCCATAATAATTCTTCTTGCTTCCAACGTTCCTCTAGTTGGGTAAGAGTGGGCAACCTCTTCTTTGATTAGTTGCTCCGATCTGCTGTGGAGGATGGCTTCCTTTTGTATATTTTCCATCTGCCCTTCTAGTCTTTTGCTTATCTAGCAATATGTTGCCAAATTTTGCTTTGTTCTAGCCCTTTAGTTGCGATTTGATGTACTTGAGTTTTTGTTGATGTTTGTGCCTTGTCGTGCCTTCCAGATTTTCTTGTTCTTCCCACTAGGTACTTGTGTTGGTTTGGGAGTTAGGATGTTGGAACCAAAGTTTTTCTAGACGGGAAGGTCTATTCGCGGGACAAGTTTTGTTATCAATGTCAAGGCATATAGGCCAGTGATTAGAGCCATGGCTAGGAAGAATGGAGGCTTCCAAGAAAATGTCCAAGATCATGATTGATTTTGATACAAGGAAGCGATATAGCTTTGAGGCCACTTGTTGGGAGTCTCCTCTTCGATTTTTCGAAGTAAAGGTACCATTTATAGTGTCCAGGTCAACTAGGCTAGAGATCGCCATGGTTTCTTGAAACAAAATAGAATCAACTTCAAGTTTTTTGATACTACCTTTCTGTTCTTCTAGGGATTTTATCAGGTTGAAATCTCCACCTTAAACCCAAGGAGACGGCGAGAGCAGATTACTAGTGTGGGTAATTGCATGGAGTAAGAGGGGTTTGACCTTGGGCAGGGGTGGTCTAGAAGCATTTGATAGGTAACATGTCTTAGCCAAGCTATTGAGTTGGAATTGAATAGTGAGGATTCAATATAATACAATGATGTGTGGTTTGACGGTAAGTCACATGGGCGAAGCCCGGGTAGACCGAAGTTCAAATCTCATTGAGTACAATGACCTGCTGTGGTGGCGGCTAGAGGGGCGGATTCCCCTTTCCCGTGAGTCTGCTCTTGCTAAAATCATAGGAACTTAGTATACCCGACTTGCAGGTGGTTGGTTATGCTCTTGGTGTTATAGTGGCAGTTGTGAGGTTTGATCCTAGGTCTCCCCTAGATTAGGCCTGGCAGTTACCGATTCACCATGTGCCTAAAAAAAAAAAATAGTGAGGATTCAATATGTAGCAAACATATTTAGGCCACCAAATTGTTTCTAAGCATCTAGTGCTATTGACTTACAGTTGCTACCCCATTTATTAGTTATTTTATTGATTGCATCATTTTAAGATTTTGTTTCCTGAATCATCATGAAGGTGGGATGTTCAAAGTGCCATTTTTCCTTAAGGAGCCTCTGTTTGTCTTAATTGAGGTCTCTGATGTCACAAGAGATGATCTTCATGTCGGGGGTGTGTTGGTGGTAGAGTAAACCTCTGAGATCAACTCGCCCTGAAATAACTAGGATATCTCCCAATTCTTCCAAGTTTTGTTGTTTACTTTTTCTTCCTTTTTTCTTTCTCCCATGTGGTGTTTTGTAGTTTCCTTCATGGGTTGGGATTGGACTCTTAGCATTCTTGTGTTGGGTTGGCCCATTGAAGATTTTGGAGCTGATTGGCGGGATTTGAGGTAGGCTCTGCCAAGGACCTTGACCCAGTGTTTTGAGAGGGTGCTTGGGTCATTGTCAATCCAGGCATTAGCAATCTCTGGGAGGTCGAGAGAATCCAGATCCATATCTTATTATGATCCGTACAGGGATCAATGCCACTTTTTGTGTTAGATTGATTATGGGGAGGGGAGTTCTAGGGTGCGGAGGAGGAAGAGAGCGGATTGATAGAGGTGAGTTGTAGCAGATCAGAATTAGGCATCTCAACTTTCAGAGACGATGATGGATCCTGGTTTTCCATGGTGGAGAGAGTGTCAAAACAGTTGTTTATAGGCGGTTGCTTCCTTGAGTGAGTCAGTTGCAGGGAGGGTTTTTGGAACCCTTGCATTTGCCTCCTGGCTTTGTGAAGCAATCTGCATCAGTGGAAGGAACAGGGTCAGGGTTGGAGTTAGTGGCAAGAAGAGGTCGGTTTTAGTAAAGATGGCCATACTCATGGCATCTTTGGCAATGGAAGGGAATGCGCTTGTAATCCAGGGTTTGCTTCTAGAGTTCATCCTGATAATAATTATCAATAGACTCTGGAAATGGTTTCGAGATAATCATATAAACACAAATATGGCGGTAGGAGATATACCTGGCTTTTTGTTGTTGCTTCTGAGGCTTTTTCAAAATGGCTGAGGGCGTTGTTGATGCGCTAGAGTCTCCTCGCCCTAGAATTCTCGTGTCAGTGAGTACATTCAGATCCAGACCAAAGGTGCAGTAAAGTCTTCCTTATCAGGGACAAATCTTTGCATCCAAAGTGAAGGTATAACCCGGGGGAGTTGAAGTACAAGCCATTTGCTAAGACCCAAGTTCTATCTTCAATACTGGCAACCATAGCCAGTAACTTTGGATTTGCTAAGAGTATTGCTTCTTTTTTTGGTTAATTTGAAGGAGCCCTTGTTTTGATTAGCAGCACAAATAATGCATCATGTAGTCATCTGGTTTTCATGGTTAATAAACACAAAAGAGTTAGGACAGATTCTGCTACTATGATGAAAGCCATCTTTCTTTCTGGAACTTGCATCCATTTCTTGATTGATATAATTTATAAATAACAATGGGAAAGTGCCTGATTGGGATGGTGGTCTTTGGTTGTTGCATGTGAATGCAACTTTGTATTGTTTACAGCCTATTAACGTTAACACTGGGTTCTGCCTCTTTGCAGTGAAAATTCTGTGAGATTTAAGGTAAAAGATAGAAATATGGAGCAAGGAAGTGATCCCTTGTCAAAACGTCGTGTGAACCAGAATAGCAGCACGAAATTCAAAGAGCAAGAGATTCCAGGAAATAATGGGAGCACAAAGTCTGAAAAGGTGGTCAATTCAACTTCTGGAACCTTGACTGAATCAGGTTAGAGCAATGACAACAATTCTTTTACATTTACTTTATTTAACATGTTGGGATAATATTGTGATTGCCAACAGGAAATTTTGTATATAAGCATCTGGAAAGTATACTTATTGGGTGTTAGACAGTAAACACAGGTGCTTCGGAACAGGGGATTGGTGGGAGTGATACAAGTGATGACTCTTCTGATGTCGAGGATAAATCCATGCAAGTTCAGAAAAAGAAGACGCGTAAAGGGACTAGGAAGGAAATTGATCCAAATACCAAGAGGATAACCGAGGAAAAAGAATCTGGAGTGCCAACTAATGTTATCTTGAAAGTTGAGGAGTCTTTGCAGGAATCACTGGAAGGGCCTAAAGAGAAGATAAAGAAGAAGAAGAAGAAAGAGAGTTCTGAGGGCAAGGATTCTGAAGATAATGATGTGCAAAAGATAAGTGCTGATAAAGGAAATAGAAGCTCAACAAAAGACAATGCAAATCCCAGCAAAGCTTCACGAAAATCAGAAAATATCTTGGATGTTGATGAATTTTTGCAAAGTTCACTAGAAGTGCGAAAGGAGAAGAAAAGGAAGAAGAAGAATCCTGTGGATGAGGATTCTGAAGATAATGACAAACAGGACAGTGCCAAGGAAACAAAGAAGGAAAAGAAAGCATCAAAGAAGAAACTGCATTCTTCTGGTTCGCATGAGATTAATGAAGATACAAGCAAAAACAGCTTAAAGGATTCAGCAGAGGATATTGACAAATCATTAGTAGACACTAATAATTCCAGAAAGTCTCAGGTGAAGGATATTGATGAGCTAGAGCCTGTTAAATCAGTTAACGGATCAACAGATGCATTTGAATACCAGAATGGAGGCACACCTGGACAGAAGGGTGTCATTGAAGTGGATGGAGAGGAAATAAATAAATCATCAAAGTCAAAGCAGAAATCTGATGTGGTAACATCACTGAATTATTTTTTACATTTCGTATGAATATATCTATGTTAAATGTGCACTTTTTGTACATGCTTGGGGAACATGCATTTGGTTAGTTTACATTTACCTCTGCCCCTGGCCTGGAAGGTTGGAAAAAGATTTTTCATGGGGGTTTATTTTTGGATATAGCTATTATAGGGGCAAAGAATGTAGATGCAATATGATATGATAAATTTATGCTCAGTAGCCTTGTAGATGTAGTTATTTGGACCCTATCACATATTTTTCTGATGACTTCATCTTTCTTTAGCCTAATCAAATATTGTCCATATTCTGTTTCCTTAGAGTAGGTAGCTGAGTTGATTAGTATATTGGGGTTGTAATCTCTTCATAATTTCTTCTGCAATGCTTACAACTCTTTCTTTTGTTATTTATATGTACTAAGCCACATCTTTTAACCTTAGTCAAACTGGGGAATGCTTATGGCGGGCACAATATATTGTGTTCTTTTTTTCTGTTGAATGGGCTATTTATAAGTACAATATTTTGAGTTGAGGCCTTTTGCCTTTACCCAATATACGGGACAATCTAATCTACTTGCACTATATGAATTTTACATGGAATGCACTATATGTCGAATGGAGATTGTGTCATTTTGTTGCTAAAGATTTAGTTTGGATCCAGCATATTTGGGGGGTTTTGCTCATCCCAATTCTTACCCATTGCTGGTATACAAATGGCAGCCCATTTGATTAGTCTGCATTGCTATTTACTGTTTTCCCTCTCATTTAGTGGTCCTAGATGCCTTCTAATCTCAATTTGTTCGAGAGTAAGATTAATGTTATTGGTGGGGATTAACATTATTCATCATATCTTCAAGGCTTTTCTATTTTATTTCAGTATATCCTATATGAACATTTTTTTCTTATGATGAATGTATTCTTCAGTCTTATGTTTTCACTGTCATGTCTTATGGGTTGTGGTGCCCTATTGGGGCATTTCAATGTATGCTACCAGCATGTTGGACTATATAGGCCAAGCATTTTACTAGTGTAGACTCAAGGTTATAGGGCATTTATTGAATATGTGAAATTGAGATTAGGGCATGTAATATTTCTTGTTCCAAGGGGATTGTTGGAAAATGAAGAGCACAAACCTTGATAACTAATTGTCTAATTTCCTATGAGCATGCACCATAAAACCTAAGCAAGCCAAGAGAATGAACAAGAGACCATGAAGATGGATTACTTTATCATCTCTAAGTACTGTTACGATAAGCCTCTTAGACTCAAGAGTCAATGTCTACAAGAACCCCACAACGAGTTAATTGATAAAGACCTCTGGACCTCCTCAATATGTAGCCTTTGATAGTGAGAAGACCATTTCCCTTAATCAGTGTAGATCGATCTTACCCCAGATCTATTAAGCGCTGAAAGGGGTCAAAAAGAAATTGAGGTCCAAACTTTTCTGTGCTTAAAATATCCACATTAAGTTGGATCTATTCTGGTTTATTATTATTACTATGGTAAGTTTTTTCTTAATTTTTCATTTTCACTTATGGAATTCAACTTTTCTTTCATTTTTAGTTTTATTAGTGTTATGTTACATTTCACATCTCATCCATAGGGGGCTGTACAACACACCTCACTTCTCTTGGTGCAATGAATGTGGGATAAATAGAACCTCATATACAAGCCCATTCTAAGGCACAAGGAACTACATAGGTGATTATTCCAAGTAACAACTGCCACATAAGTGGTCCCTTGAACTCTAATGATGTCTCATTGTATAATACATATACATCAATTATTGTATCCCAAGGGGTTGGATCAACTGGTTGTCATCAATGTCATTAGGTATCTGGCTAGTTTTGTCCTAGTGGGTGCTTGGTTTGAATCCTCTTGGGCTAGGTACACGACTCTACATTGATAGGTTTACTAGGAACATTCAACCACGAATCTGGGGAAGCATCCCATGGGTTTCCCTGCAAGGTTTTCCTTGCAAAAAAACATAAATGGCCCAACAATAATATCTTCAATTACCAAAGATGCTGTCATAATGATGGCACCAAGTACATCAATAATTGTGGTCAGTAGACAACCTCACAACATGTTTCGATTAGGCACAATTTCTATCTCTTATTCCAGTTTTGGGAAGGTTTGCTATTGCCTTTGTTTTTAAATTCTTATGAAGATTAACCATGTTTTCTTTTACTTCTTTCTTGTGGTAATGTATGGCCATATATGATCATTTCTGAGCATTGAAGCTGCAAAAATTTACATAGAAACACAAGGGACTTTTACTTTATTTTCTCCTTTCCCTGCCATTTACCTTTTTTTTAGAAGTTCCTTTTGCTCCCATTGTAGTCACCATGGAGCTGGTAATTATTGATCAGAACTTGGATCAGCACGTGGCACTCCATTTGTGAAAATTCCTTAAAAAAGCAACAACTAGAAATATCTCTCCTAACTGATAAATTAATTAACAATTTATTTTATTTGCGGCAAAATAACAAAACACTCACACTGCAATTTCTTTACCAAAATAAATATTGCAGAAGATAAACTGGAGACTGAGAAAGTACTGACACATGCACAAAAATTGACACAATTATTTTTGGAAAAAAGTCCCCGGAAAAACCCATTGTGGGAAAACCGGTGCAGGAGCCGGGGGTTTTTATTATTAAGCAACAATGAGAAATTTTGAGTACCACTGGATGCCGAAAATAGGCAATCCTCTACAGGAGAAACCAGCCACAAAAATTAGTGAGACAAATTTTGTCTAACCCGACATTGATCCAGCTACAAAACTGGCAAATACTGGGCTCCACAAAACCCCTACATCACACTTGTGCAGGCTCTTGTACGCTCTGCCTGGAATTGCAACTAATCAAGCCGTCTTCCCAACTCAGCCTTTGAGAATGACTCGCTGGCCCATTTCGTAAATTCTCTTGGCCTCCAGCAACTGAATTGGCCCTCTGACTTGCCAAATCGAACTCTGCCTCTGAAGCTTCTGCGCAGGCCGTGCGTAGCGTCACTAAGGAAACTTGACCCTCCTATAGCTGACTCTCCGGAACTGGAAGGCTTCCTCCAGACTCACTGTCTCTGCCCCTCTCTGTCTCTGTGTCCCCTCTTTGGCTCAAACTCTTCTGACAGAATGTTGCTCTCTAGAAAATCAAATTGCCCAAGGAAACTCGCTCTCCAAGTGTGTTCTCCATCAACACGATCGACCTCCTCTTATAATCTCTTGTTGGGACTGCAACGACTAAGACTAAAACTTAATCAATGGCTGAGATAATTTCCTAGTCGATCTGTGTGAGTGTCTAGAGAAATCTCACCTTCCTCAATTAATTGTTGTTAATTAATTATTTTCCCTAAGTTAGACTTAGAAAAACTTTAATTACCAATTAATTAACGTAATTAAGGCATTTCTAGGTGGATTTTCTTGAAACTTTTTCTGGGTTTTGGAGTCCTATTGTTTCTTAGCCTCTCAGACAACTGGCGAGACTAGAACACCATCCGATGCTACAAAAACTAACACCATTCACCAAAGATATTGTATGATTACAACCATGATTTTAAAACTCAACTGGGTTGAGCAACTACACGGTCAAACCTGTCGGTTTGTTAGGCTTGGAGGTCACCCTGGCCAATATCCCCGTTTTGGTACCAAAGCGGCCATGAGCTGGCTGGTTTGGTTCCAAACCAGCATGAATTGGCTGGTTCTGTCATAACTTGGCTGGGTCATTGACAACTCGCTTGTGTGCAGCTGCGGACCCACACCGAGCTGTGTAGGGTGGCTTTGAGTGGTTTTCTGGGAAACTAGGGTCTGTTTCACTCGAAAAACAGCCCCTCCGAGCCTATAAAATCATTCCTCACCTCTCATTTGCCTCAGACATCTCATTTGGAGTTTTTGTGAGCTCCATTGTGAGCTTGGAGCCATTTAGAGCCTCATTGATTATGTATTTTGTTATTGATATGTATTGCACTCGTATGTATTGCACTCGGTGCCATTTAGATATATTCAACCTTACATGGTATATAGATGAGCAAACTTTGCATATTTTGTCCCTTAACAGTTTAGAATTGTGGTTTTAAATCTTAAAATATTTTTTTCGTTAAAAGTTTTTATTTCATGTATTTTTTTAAAAGCCAGTTCATTGAGATCTGACCAGAGTCCAGTTTCCGGTTCCGGTTCAAAAACTGGTTTGATATGTGGACTGGGACGGTTACCGGTTCCAGTTTTTAAGACTATGATTTCAACTAGGTGAGTTTACATGGTAGTGAATGAGAGTTTTCCTATCTCAGATCAATATCACCAGGACCCCTCATGAATGATTCTTGTCTCACACTGACTTCATATTTGCCATGCTTATTTATTGGCACATTTGTCGTCATCTAATATAGTAATAGATGGATACGAGAATGTGATGATTGCAATGGTTAAGTTACCAACTTACCTTGCACTTTCTTAATAGTTTCCTTCACTCATGGATTCTTGGGGGTACATCCACTCTAGAGTTGCAGGAGAATTTATCGGTGTTCCATAGGGATGTGTCCCACAAGGTTGGAGTCCTTTTGGGCACCCCCCTCAAAAAGTAGGGTAGTTGGGCATTCCCCTATGATTTTTGTGTAGAAAGCCCCCAAAATTAGGAAAGACACGTTAAAAAAGTTAAAAAAAACTATGCTAGCAAAAAATCCATTGCACAACAATGAATTGACATGGGATGAATTGTTATGTTGGCTTTCTTTTTGGTTATTTTTCTATCTTTAATTATACTATTATAGTTATAGAGACAGGGGTCCCCTATGCTAGGGACTCTCACATCCTCCATGAATTTTCCTAAATTTGGAGGGTGTCTCCACACATCCCCCATATGTGTGTTTCCTCGCTCCCACATCTCAGAAACCTGGTAGAACTCTGGAATTTATGAATTTTAATTGTTATCGCTCAAATTGTACATTAAAATGGTGAAAGTTCCAACCCACACTGTACAATCCAAGTGGAAACTAAATAGGTCATCTACTGTCACCTCTTCATTCTCAAATGATTCCATCTGCATGACAGCTGAGAGCATTTCACCACAAATATGCCTTTCCAATTGCTGTGTGCTGATGAAGAAAAGCTGTAAATCTTGCCAGCAAACTATAGATTAACCTATCTATAGCTAGTTCTATTATGCTCTGTCAAATGTGATAGTTCAAGTCACCACTGAGATGTGTCCAAAGCAAAGTGTTTGTATTGAAGTTGAATTTTGCTATAGTACCCCTGCTAAAAGGAAGGGTAACAGCTGACTCCAACCGCGGGACACATGCTCCACCCAAGAGGATGTGAGAAACCTAGAATATCATCACTGTACATGAGCAACAACCCAAAACAAAACACAATGCTGCTACTATTGTCCAAGTAGACTTATTCATCTTCTACCATACAATAACATGCTAGGTGAATTCAAAAATCCAGTGTAGCGATTTCAGCAAGGAATCAGTCCACCAACTTCTCCCTCTGTGCTTGATCATCATATAGAACAGAGACACATTGAAAATCTGTTGATTGAATGCTGTAATTTCTGTGACCACCAATCTGGAAATGCATCCAGGCACCTGCACAATAGCAATTTCTTTTGCAAATAGAACAAAGATGCCACAAGCTTTATCCATACATTCTTGAAGTGGGTTGATATAGTTGCTGCTCAGTTCTAAAAATTACACCAAATCAGCATGATATTGCAGGTCTGAAATAAATATCTCTATAACATCAATCTGCTCTTTGTTATTTGTCCCTTGAACCGTTGTCCCCTCACTTTCCAGATGGCTGAAAATGCTGATTTCTTCTTCACACAAAGGGTTGTAAACCACAAAATTAGATCTGAAATCTTTATTTTCAACTACTTTCCCCATAAAATCTGCAATAATTGGGTTTGTTGGAGGGCTGAAGATTTCAACATTATTTCCCTTATTTGCTGCCTAAATCTGATTTCCTTCTTGAAGCTTGGAATTGGGATTTTCTTTATGGAATTCTGGGCTGCAAATATTCTCCACTGCTTGGACAAGGCTCTTTGCTGTCCAGGTGTATATCATCATGGATCTGATTTTCTGGAATGCACTCTTCATGATCAAGTTTCTACCATTTGGTTTGCTACCCCCTCTTCTACACGAAAACTGTTCTCATTATTTTCCATAGGAGGTCCAAGACCCTCCTTAATCATATATTGCATGGAATATATTTCTTTTATTTCTTGGACAACGGGCAGCAAACCTCCTGAATCATAATCCTAGCATGCACAAAATGCTTCCAAAAGTTTTGCAAAAGATTTAAACATGCCTTTGGGGAGGCTGTAAAACTATTTCCGTGCAAACCCTTTCAACCTCATCATGGAATACTTCAACATGACATCATCATAAAGGAAGTTATTTTTCTTGCAATACCCTATGTTGCACGGGTTCCCAAACCCGGGGGTGGGGTTCTCGAACCCGTCTTGGGTTCTCGTCCCCAAGTACTGAATTTGGGTACGGGTGCTTCTGAGAAGAACCCAAACGAATTGGGTTCTTCTATGAAGAATCAGGTTCTCCATTAAAAAAATTTGAGTTCTTTTGTCTTGATGGGTATGGAGAACCCTGATGATGAGTACTTGGAACCTCAAAATCAGGGTCTTTAGGGTTCTTTGGGCTTCATTTTAGTTTTTATTTTTAAATTTTTAATTAATTTAATGGGCTTCCCCTAATATTCCAGGTAGCTAGTTCTTCATCTCGCGAGAGGAATTGGAGTACTTATGCCTTTATCCATTCAGTAAAGAGAAATAGGTTGGGCTCAAACAAGGCAGAGAACTTAGTGTACATTCATAGCACACTTTGTCTCATATCTCGAAAAGACCCTGGGTACAAGGAGGGTCCTTTCAAGGGATGGGACCAATACACAGATGATGCTATGTGTGTGGATGAGGAGATACAACCAGATGGCCTTATTGAGCTACCTCCAGCTGCTATGGATGCGCAGGAACCTCAAGATGAGAGTGATTCCTACCTGGAGAGCATGCTAAGTGAAGATCTGAGTGACGCTGATGACATGGCTTGAGGAAGCCATTGTTCACTATTAGCTATTTTTATTTTAGTATTTTAAAATTTCCTAGTTTTTGTTTGGGGATGCCTTAAGGAAAATGCTGAGTAGTAAGACAATGGACATATATCATGATTCTAATTAATATGTAAACTCCAATTTGCACTTGATATCAAACTAGAAATTTTGAAATTTCATTGTAAATGTTGAATGTTCATGATGTGCATGTTTAAATATTTAAAGTTTAAATCATAAATATTTTAGTTTTCTTCTTTAAAATTGAAAAATATACAATTCATATATATTATGATTTATAAAATATAATATATTATATTATATATAAATTATAATATACCCCTGATGAACCCACACACCCTGTTTCAAAAAATGACGTACCTGTCCTCGAACCCACCTTTCCTGGCAACATAGGCAATACCTGATGAATGTAGAAAAGTATTTCACTACTGAAACCCCATATCCATAGAAGATGTGTGAGTCCTTCGCTCCAACTATATTGTCATGGGGAAAACCCTTCATTCTTGGAAAGTCGACTAGAGCATAGCATTCTGCTAACCATGAAGGAGGTCCCATCTTTTCTATCTGCAAAACTTCAAAGTAAGGCTGAAAATAAAAATATGCTATGAATACTCACCATATCATATGAAATGCCATGATGGAGTTGCTAAGATGAGCTTGCTTCTCGAGCCTTCATCATTACTGGATGTGCTCACCTCTACATCCAATGGAGTCTTCAAAAACTGTAAGGAACAAAGGCTTTGTTCCTTCTTGGGGTTGTTATGCAAGGGTTTTGAGAAACACACTTACAACTATCGTTGAAATATTGGGTTGATTGAGCTTTATACCCAACAACGGTGCCAAAAAATGTACCATTGAAATTGTACGTTAGAATGGTGAAAGCTCCAACCCACAATGTACAATCCAAGTGGAACCTCAATAGGTCATCCACTGTCACCTCTTCATTCTCAAATCTCTTTGTTGATATTTGTAGCTTGGGAGGTACTCCAAAACCTAGGGTAGTGGGCTTTGGAGGAATGGGCACACAAATATGGGTTGTGGACTTAATACCTGTGTTCCACGGGGACTCGCTCCCTCCTAGGGGTCTAGTTTCCTCGCTCCCCCACGCTCCGAGGACTTGGGGACGAGTAGGGGACGTTTCCCCACGCTCCCAAAATGGAGGAAACTCAGGGGGACGTGCCAGGGAAATGTTTCCCTTCCCTGAGGGGGCGTTTCCGAAAAGGGGGACGTGGGGGGGCGTGGGGGACTTGGGGGCCGTAGGGGGACGAGGGGGGACGAGAGGGGACGAGGGGGGACGTGGCACACTTTTAATGCATTAAAAACCATTTTAAATTTTTAATTAACTAAATGCTAAACTTAATCTTTAATTAACGTTTAGGGTTTTGGAAAATCGTTGTTTCATGTTATAAAACTGGCACCCTGAACCATGAACAACACACTCACAACGGCATAGCCTTTGCAAGTTTGCTGAGCGCTCCACTCACAACATTGGATTTCATTGTTCGGATTCATCATTCCAGAACTCCTCCCTCCCTCTGGTCGAGCGTCCTACAAGCAACAGCTGACAGCTCCCATCCAGCATTGTGCGAGCAGCACCTCCCTTCAAGCATCGTGCGAGCAGCCTGCGTGCGAGGAGCGGATTGCTACAGCTTAACAAGTTAGTAACAGTTCATTTCATGAGCTTTTGCCACTGCTGCCTGCGTAACTGCATAAGAAGCAACGAAATGTTGTGCTTAAAATGTCTTATGATTGCTTTTATCTTTTGACTGGTTCCACTGTTGATGGGTGGAAAATTCACTTGAAACTTTGGGCTTAAAGTTAAAATCTCTTATGCAGTTATATCCAAAAGTCTCGTAGACAATATGTTCAACTGTGGATATCTGCATACTAATATGATTGAAGATATTAGAACTAAATTCCAAATGGGAATTGCCATGAAATTAATGATTTTGCATTATGGCATATTTTGCATGATTTTGCCTTGAGGCATATTTTGCATTATGCTTGTTTATCTTTTGATATGTTGATGTTCTCAGTTCTTATCATTTGTGTTATCAGTTATTCAGATTCTCACTCTATAAAATTTTGACTCTTGATGTATCAGACTTGACTTTAATCTTTTATAATTCTATAAAATTTGGACTTTTGATGTATGATGTATCAGACTTTACTTTTATAATTTTATGTTAATATTGAATATTCGCTGTTCAATATTCAATGTTCATTGTAGGAAGTGGAACATCAATATGGTTTAAACTTTAAACTTTAATCATAATGTATGATCATTGATGTATGATTATAAATTAGAATTATAAATTTATTATTTTATACGATATTACAAATTTCGATAATGTCAAATGATATTCATATCAATGATCATGCTTTACAGCTTTTCAATTCAAACCAAATTGTCATAGTGGACTCAATTCATAAATTATATTTTATATTTATAAATTTTTAAGACCCTGACGCTCCCCCACGTTTCCTAAAAAATGGTAGGGAGCTTTTGCATAGGCCGCTCCCGCGCCCCCTCGCTCCCTCGCCCCCTCGTCCCGGAACCTTGGTGGAACACTGCTTAATACGCAACCTTGGGTTTTTGTACCCAATTGTGTGTGGCCAAAACCATTAGGAGGATTGATGACTTGGCACATGGAGATGAAAGAGGACCCTAAAAGAAGCTAGGGGCAACTTCAAGTGCCATGAGATGCCTTGTAGAAATGGAGATATGAATTTTTTAATAATTGTGTGGGTGAATTTATCTACAAGTCCAAGTTGGCCTTAGCATAAGTCGCCTTCTTGATGGGCTAGATGACACCCCAAGGAAAGATATAAATAGGAACGAGGAGGAGCCTCATTCCTCACCTAATCAAGGCATTTGTTTCCCATGTGAGGACTGAGCAAGGAGGCCAAGCACTTCAGAAGAGTTGCAACCCTAGTTGGATGACCGTAGGCTTGATTTGAGATCATGCTTGGGCAGATCAAGGCAACAAAGTGAAGGAAGGTTTGGACGTGAGCAAAGGAGGGAAGGCCAAGCTGTTTTAGGGCTATTTTGGGCATGAAATTATTGTGGGTAATTCTCTGTTGCAGATCGAGGGTTTTGTTATGAAGCAAGTGGGAAGGAAGGCTTGTTTAGGAAGACCAAGTAGCCTACTAGGCTCCCTAAACAAGGTTGTAGTCATCTCCAGCTAGGACACAACAAGGTGAGGTCTGTAGGAGCAAGAAATTTGAGATTTTATGCAGGTACAAATGCCCTAAGCAAAGGTTGACATTGCAGCTTCAGATATGAAGGATAGAGAGGCCATTGCAGGACGTCTTCTAGGAGAACAAGTGTAGGATTGGTGTCCTAGTGAGGGACAGAATGTTGGACATCCAAAGTGCATCACATCATAAGTGAAGGAGCTTTGAGGCCTTCGTTGACTTTAGCAGGACTAGCGAAGAGGAGAAAAGGTAACTTTGTGTCTTTTCTTATGACTGCCTAGGCCGATGTGAAGGAGGGTGTTGGTTGAGTTCATTTGGACGAATTCTAGAAGGTTTTTGGGACTGTTATAGTGTGCTATTTCTCTTGGAAAAGGGCTGAGTTTTTCTAAGTTGCTATAGGTTAGGTTGAGCCCTAGATTAGGGTTAGTTTGTGTCCTCAAAAGGCAAAGACAACAGGCTGAAAGAGGGCTAGTATCAACGCAGGAGAAGGGCAGCCGAGAGGAAGTTTCAACACAACATTTGGAGTAATCTAAGGTCAATTTGGAGGGTTGTAGCAGAAGCTACAACAACCTTAACTAGGTCTGAAGTTGCAGAACTAAGGTACAATCAAGTTCAGAATTTTGTGGGCAAAATTGAAAACCCAAGTATGGCATGTCTCCTTTTAAGTTGATGATTGATGCTAAGTGGATGATGGTCCTAGTTTAGGACAGTGTGGAGTAGCCAAAAGAACAGTTGTTTGGGAGGGTTGTAGTGGCTTGCTCCAAGCCCTAAGTACAGGTCATTGAAGGACGAATGGTATATTAGATGAGGCAAATTGTTGTGAGCTTAGGGTTGATGCTTGAAGGACAATGAAAGGAGGTCAAGGGAGCATATCACATCAACCCAAGTTCATTGTTTGAGAAGGATGTTTGACAATGATAGGTGGCAGCCCTTCGTGCCCTAAGTGTGTCTTCATCAGGAGCGCAGGAAGACACTAGTGGGAAGAAAGTCCCTAAGAAGTTGTGTCCTTGAAGGACTAAGGAGTAGCTAGTTGGGCAAGAAGTCCCAAAGAAGCCAAGGAGCAACATTAGGCAGTTGAGAATTGTTCACAAACAACGCTGTTTAAAATTTGATAGGAGTCTCAGTGTGTTGATGTGTTGAAGGACGAAAGATCAATTAGAGAGTAGGTGAAGCCGAGGTCATTGACCTGATGGAGCTGGTTCATTGATAGAGGCAGATTGGAGTTGCTGTAGATCGGGGTCGAAGGACCGAGTAGGCATGTTCAGGGTATCCATGGCAATTGTGAAGTCGACTACATTAGCTAGGTGGTCAGTAAATCTTGTTCAGGGTAGATTGGTTGTCGAAGTGATCGGCAACGAACCCTAGTATCAGTGGGATGTATGAGGGCCATTATCCTTGGTATGGGAGCCCTAGACTATTGTATTATCGATATGTTAATATAACAAATTTGGGTTGTAAAAATTTGTAAAAAGTTGTCCATATTTGTGCACATGTTGATTTACTGGTGTATATTGTTCCGCTGTGCAAAGTAGTTTGTTGTGATACTTGGATTGGTAGCATCAGTGATTGTAAGATTCTATCCTAGACTCCAGTATCATGGAAAAACAACAGTATCCACCACCATGACACCTGGGAGGATTTTACCACAAATACACCTTTCCAATCGCCGTTTGATGATGATGAAAGTTGTAAATCTTGCCAACAAACTATGGATCAACTTATCCATAGCAGTATCATGGAAAAACAACAGTATCCACCACCATGACACCTGGGAGGATTTTACCACAAATACACCTTTCTAATCGCCGTTTGATGATGATGAAAGTTGTAAATCTTGCCAACAAGCTATGGATCAACTTATCCATAGCTAGATCTATTATGATTTATCAAACTTGATAGTTCAAGTCACCATTGAGATGTGGCCAAAGCAAAGACTTTGTATTGAAGTTGAATTTTGCTATAGGTACCCCTTTGCTAAGAGGGGTAGCAGTCACTAAGGATGATAAATCCAAAGAAATATTCTATTGTTCCCCATGGTGGGGTGCACGCTCCCCATGTTTTCCATGCATTGGGGACGGGGGAACACCTAGTGAAACGTTTCCCCATGCCCCTCTTTTGGGGAGCTTGGGGAGACTCAGGGGAAAATGCTTCTCCAAAATGGGTGCTTGTGGGTGCCCCCCCTCAAAAAGGGCTGGGCGTTCTCCCTAAAAAAGGGTTGGGCATCCCCGGTAAAAACAATAATTTATAAGTGGGGAAGCCTAATATTCAAAATTTTAAAGTAATAATGACATTCCCCTTTATCTTTCATTTTCATCCTTATATTTAAATTTTTAACATTGCCATTAATTGACTTAGGATGTTTGAGAGTGGTTCCAACCTCATTGGATATCTTATGGAGAAAGTAGAATTTTACATCCCACTCAAAATCTATCAGACTTAATTCGTTTTCAGGATTTCAGGATTTGAGTGATTGCAACATTTTCATTGGATTTTATCATGTATTGAGGGTATGGAACTAACATTTAATCAAGAGCACCAAGCCTTCTATGTACCTTGATGTTGGTGGCATTGATTATTTAACTTCTTTCCCATGACCCTAGTAAAATTGGTCAAGTTCCCAATTTTGGGGTTGACTGGCTCGATCACCGGTCCGATTTTGATAACATCAGTTCATTGTCCATTGTTCATTTTTAGTTTTAACTTTTGAATCTTGAATCTAGATACTGATGACCTTAGACCAAGTCTTTGACTCGTCAGTTTTTACTATTTTTGAGTTTGAATGATTTCAATTTACTATTCTAGTCTTCAGACTTTAATATCTACTATTTTGCTTAGTAATAACCAGATTCTAGAATAATGAATGATGAATATAAATCAACGTATACTATATTTTACCATTTCCATTTCATTGAATCATGTATGATGTATGAATCAATGTATTTCATTATTGAATTTGAATCATGTTTGTATATATATATATATATACAAACATGATTCAAATTCAATAATGAAATACATTGATTCATACATCTAAATTTCCCCAAACTTTGGGGGTGCTCCCACATGCCCCCTTGTGCGTCTCTTTGTTCCCGTACGAACCCATCTTGGAAACTTGGTGGAACCTTGAAATATTATGACAAAAAACTGTAGTTGGAGATAATTTAAGTCAATCCAAAAAGAATTTACAAAACAGATATGTTGATTATGATACAATAAAGAACAAACAAAATAACAGAGTTAATGAAATACAAGACAATTGAAATATAATAACTAAGTTACGAAATATCTTCGAAGATAGAAATAATAAAACACAAAATGAATAAAATAAAATTGAAAAGAAGGGTCAGTTGAAGATGAACACAATGAGCCAATAATCTGATAAAGAGATGAAACTGCAAGCAATGTTATCAGAACCAGAATTGGAACTATAACCAAACCGATAGATTCCAAACACTTGAACTAGGAGAAAATCCATAAACAAATCCATTGACCAAAACATACATGAAATACTCAAATTTTGATTAAAAATTTTATTCGTGCATGTCAATGTAAATCCAAATCATTAGATAGAATATGCAAAGTTTTCTCAAGCATATAGCATGTAACGGTGAATGCAACAAAATAACACAGAATGTAATACAGCTCTGAATCAAAATACATAATCATTGAGACTGTAAATGGCCTCTACAGTCCAAAAATAACCATACTACACTTCAATCAAATCATCTGAATCTAGATCCTCTATGTTCTTTACATGGGTATAGTCGAGATTCACTCTGAATTAATCCTAGAAGCACTCAGAATCAACACAGGAACAATGGTGAATCAACACACATTGTTGCAAACATCAAAGTTTTCAGAAGCTCAAAAACAAAGAATGGGAAGGTGTTAGGTGAATAGAGGGGACCACCATTAAAAGATGAAAATTTAGCTTAGTGTATTTTTTTGTTTTTTTGTGGGTTGGGCTGTCAGGCACTTGCTGTTTAATTATAGCTGATGCTCTCCGATGCTTTGCTAACCAACTCTCTCTCTAAATGTTTTTTTGTTTACAATGTGCAAATATTGTGTTATTGAACTTTTACTGAGATGCTCTGAGAGTGGACATGCATCAGGGACTTGGAAAGAGACAGAGACAAAGAGTGTGTGTAGAATAATACTCACACACATACATACATGAAAAACTGTAGAATAATAGTGAAGGCTATTGAATCTTGATGATTGAGTGTGGTTTTAAGTAATAACCTAGTGCAGTTATATACTTACATAATATATATATGTATAGTAAATGTTTTGGACCCTCCAAGGTGGTAATCTAGTCTATGCCAGACATGTGACCATATTCCTATGAAGAGCCCTATAAGATTGGCACTTATCTATGCTTGCACCCCACGAAGGAAGTTCAAGGAAAAGGGTGCTTACTATGCTACTTATGCATCTTCTCCTTCTTATGATGCTTGTACTTGTGCCTTTGCTCATGATGCTACTGGAAGATCTGGAACTAGTGCTACGACTGCCTTTGCATGCTATTATAACCCTGTTTAATGGAATCAATAATAAGAGTTTACTTTCAGTATGGAGGCAGAGTCAGTACAAGCTTATCATCACCAGTTATAAGTCTAGTTCTGAGGCTGATGATACTGTATTTGTGAAAACAACCCTTTTTTCCCATAGGAGAATATTGAATCGTGGACCTTTTTTTTTCTTTATTTTGAATGTACAGAGATGATGTGCTGCAATATCTAGGGGCTAAAGACTAGAGCAATTTCATACTTTCAATCAAGAAATGCACAGTAAATAAGGAGAGAAGCTACAGTAATGATGTGTGAAAATCAGGTCTACTTGAAACCTATTCATACTAGTTGAAAACTCCTTGTTGAGTTTTACCTTGTGATTGTTTGTAGGCAATCTATATTGAATTTAGTTAGATTCCACATCTTATGGACTTGTTGTAGGTGGGTCCACATCATAGTTTATATCTAAGTTGGCATATTTTTTTCATCAAAATTCTCTCTTAAATTTGTTGTTATAGTGCAAGGCTAATTTTGTCTTTATATTGATCCTTATTCTGTAAAAGCTCTCCCTACTTTAGGGGCCCTTTTATTACCCCAGTGAGTGCAAATTCCCTTGTCAAGTGTTGGGTGCAAGTTGGTTGTTCTTTATTTCTTTCTTCTTCTTTTGTAAGTCCCTGCTCTGGAATTCTTGGTTATTGGTGAGGCATTTGTTATGCAATAGTCCACTGACACCCGACAACATGCACGAGTAGATGTTAACATGCAATTAAATTGCAAATACTTCTTGTTGACAACCTAGGGGTAGTTGTTCATACATATATCATTCTTGGTAGTGTGAATGAGGAGATAGTGTAGAGCCAAGATTGAACCTAATGTGCAATCTAATCTCGAATTGTTAAGACCACATTAAATTCATTGCAATTTCTCACATGCTTGAACTTTGGAGCTTTCACACAATCCTTGATCACCAATGTGGTTTGAGTCCCAACTAATTGGGCATATCCATTATCTTTTCTTCTAGGTTACAAGTCTCAAGGAAAACCCTTGAGTACTTCCCCTCATTTTGAGGATGGTTCCCAAGGTAAACCCTAGAATCTTTAGGGCACAGGCCTGGTCAACAACTAGTCTCAAAGCCATCACAACAATATACTCATTATGAGATCAACATGCAACTTGTGGGAATTGAACTTGGGTGGGGAAAACAACAATCGTTCCTCCTAACCACCCAAGATATCTGATAAATGTTAGTTGTTGGTAGCAACAGACAGGTGTTCTAGTCTCTATGGTGTCTAAGAGGCTAAGGAACATGAGATCTCCAATACCTAAAAAGGGTTTCACAAAAAAAGCATTAGAAACACCTTAATTAGATTAATTGACCAATAATTAAATATTTTCTAAGTCTAACTTAGGAAAACTGGTTAATTAAATCAGATTAATTGAGGGAAATCGATTTTGCTCTAGAGACTTCCAGAAAAGTGAATTGATGGAGTAAAGATGATCTTAACCATCGATTGAGATGTGATCATGGTCGTTGATGTTGAAATATGTAACTAGGTTCAGTCTTCATAATGACATATGTAATCATGATTTTATGTATTTAATGAAAAAGAGAAATAAATTTATTATTGTTGTTCTTAAGGTATGGGTTTCATGCTCAAGAAAAAAATATTTTTAGGTCAAAGCTCCCATTGTGAGCTTCTAGGACTTGTCATTGATGAAAGACCCTTCTTGGTCATGTTACATATTGCAAAAAGAATTTATTTGAGTCAAAATCGAGTCAAAGAACCCTCCAAGACCAAGTCATAATGCAAAGAACAAGTCAACCTACACCAGCATCAAGTCGGTCTAGAGATAGTGACAAGTCGGCTTTAAACGTGAATGAGAAGCCTATATAAAGGAGACTTCGACCTCACTTTGATGACACACTACACACACTCAAGTTCGATCACAAGGAAGATAAAAAGTGCGAAGAAGAGAAGGGCAAAGGAAGAAGAGCAAGGACGAGATTTCTGATTTGGTTTTTGGGTTGTTTCTCTCCACGCATGTGAGGAAACTAGGGGACATACTACTAAAACAAATCAGAAATACAATCACCTCAAGAAGGCTAAATCAAGACAAGGAAAAGATCTATCTTGCAAGTCGAAATCACAAAGAGACTAGCTCAAGTCAAGTGAAGGAGAATAAGGGCTAAAATTGCCCTAATCCTGTCACACATGCAAAACGTACAAAACTACAGGAGGCCGAGAATTGCAAGAAGAGAAGCCGAAGATTTCAGACTAGTGTTGCAGGGTCGAAGGTTGAGGACAAAGGAGAGATTGCAACAACATCAAGAAGATGTTGACTTTGACTTGAGACAAGTTTGACTTGGCCTTGGAGGAGTTTTTGGTCAAGGGTCTAGCTCTTGGCATTTGTCAATTGAAGATTCTATAAGAAGAAGAATTCTTGTGGGTTTTCTTCTCAGAATTGGAGAGCTTTTGGCCCTGGTTGATCGCCTATATCTTGTGTCCTTTGTTTTATTGTTCTTTATGGTTTGATCACTGTTTGATGAAGAAAACACTAATAAGAAACAAGAAAAGAAGAAGCTAATTAATGAAGTAAAAATACCTCACAAACATTTATCAAAGTAAGATAAATCATCCTATGCTACTGCCCCTAGATTTCTCAACATGGTTTCAGAGCTAAGTTGACAAAACAAGGAAAGGCAACTAATAGAAGGACACTCAAGGGCTGGAAAAACTAAATGATCATCAAAAGCTTCAATCATCAAGAAGGATCACTCATCTCAAAGGCACCACAAGGACAAAGTCCACATCATCTTGAAGGAAATTACTAAAGAAGACCACAAAGCCCTTGTTCATTCGAAGGACTCTACACTTACAACATTCTTGAGAATCTCGCACAATTATCACCTCAAAGAAAAAGAGATCTCAAAGACCCTACTTCTACTCAAAGAAGGAAGGACTACACATTGAAGCATCTTGAAGTCTCTACATACAAGGGAAGCAAGAAGAGGCGTTGTCATCATCATCAAGGAATCAAGAGGGATCACTTTTGAAGGAAGACATCTTGTATTATCAACATCATCATCAAAATCAAGAAGGCATCAAGTTGAAGATATTGTCATCAAGAAGCATCTTCACTTGACAAGTAAGTACCTTTATACTTATGACTGAATTTGCTATCAAAATGACTTCATTTTGTAAGGAAAGCAACAAATTAGTTGGGTCATCGAACTTTCTTGCATGGAAGAAGAGGATTGATTTGATCCTCATAGAGAATGAAGTTGTTGATCATGTCAAGGGTGCAATCACATGAAGTTGTTGATCATGTCAAGGGTGCAATCACTAAACTATCAAAGGAAGAAGCTCAATCTCTTGCAAAGTACATGAAAGGGGAATTAAGGGCTCAAAGGTTCCTGATAGAATCCATCAAAGATCCCCTCATACCCTATGTATCAAAGTTGGGGACATCAAAAGAAATATACGATAAACTAGTAGAATTATTCTCTGTAAGTACAACTGGAGAAGTGATATCATTAAGAAAAGAACTCTACAAGATGAAAATATCAAAGGAAGACGGAATAACCTCATACTTTCTGAGGGTGTTAGAAATAAGAGACCAACTACAAGAGTTGGGAGAAATAATGCCCGACAAAGAAATGACCACCATAGTGCTCAATGCACTACCAAAGGAATGGGGCAATTTAACATCAAGCATTTATGGAAAGAAGGAAGCTACCCCATTCAATGAACTATGGCCATTGTGTAAGATTGAAGCAAAAACTGAGGTAGGATCAAATAAGCAAGTTCAAGCATTTGCTGCCATCGCTAGGAGGAAAGGAAAGTTTGGAAAGTTTGGTCCTCAGAAAAATAACAAGAAGAATATGTCAACGATCCAATGCTATGGTTGTCATGAATATGGGCACTACAAGAGAGATTGCCCTAAACTCAAGAAGGATAAGAACAAAAGAGGAAGGGAAGAGGCCCATATCACCGAAGAAGTGGAAGAGGCCGAAAAGAAGAAGTCAAAGAAAGAGGAAGTAAAAGATCTCTACTATGATTGTGATAATCTCCTCTACCGAGTTCTTTTCAGTTTTTGTAAAAGTATAGCTATCATGGTAGGAAATATTAGAAGTATGATAGGATGCATCATTTTAGGAGATGACATCATAGTAGCATACCATCGAAGCAAGAGATCATGATATCATTAGAAAAGCTTGAAAGTATAGCTGAAGTAGAACTCTACATGGATGTAGCAATCATCATATAAAGAAAGTAGCTCTTGGTAACCTCATTGCAAGCATGTGTAGTGCATATGGTTGAAAGAAAGTTATATAGCATGATAGAAGGAATTCATCAAACATCATCATCACGAGAAAGGAGCTTATGCCAGACGAGGATAATCTAGATCCTTTGTTGGAATCTTCATTAGAAGGTTCACCTCTCTTGAAGAAAGCAAGTGTCTCACTGAGAATTCCACCTTATATGGGATTCATTGTTTAGAAGGACGATGATATGGTGACAAAGGAATGCAACATGTTGAGATGGTTGAAGTACTCTCAATCAAGAAAAGAAAGCTGCCGATGACCAAAAGAAGGAAAGAGGTATGTATGCATGAATTTAATTGAGTCATGTCGTCATATGTGCATGGGTAAATGCTCTATCTCATGAGCATGATCAAAGAAAAGGGATCTCCTCCTTTGGAAAGATGCATGAAGGCATGGTTCACATATTGACTAGATGAAATCAACATAATATGTCCACATATGGAATATGATGTGGTTGACAAAGGTGATGGAATTATGGATGGAAGTCCCTGGGGAGCAATATGTGAAGAAAATAAAGAAGAGATCGTGAAAAATACAACTATTGTCACATAGAAAAGGAAATCAACATCCAATAACTAGAAGAACTGGCCATGCCATCTCCATAGAGAAGGCATGAAGACCCTGATAAGGTCTGTAAAGAAAGACCCTTGACATTGAATATTTTGGAGATGTGTCAATATGTATGCAAGATGTTGATGTTGCAACAAACAGATGTCATGATGAAGGGCCATCACAAAAGGTAATTTTGATTTGATGTTCATTTTTAATTTTTGAACAATATCTGGATGGGCTGATACAGGGATACCGAGAGAGAGTTGTGGATGTCACTTACTACTATTACTCATGTGGAGGGATGGAAGATCTTGAAGGAAACATGATGTGGAAAAGGTAGTTGTATGAAGAAAGTCCAAACATGGACCTGTAGATCACTTTTTGATGAAAGAAAGGATGACGTGACTGACATGGTCCGTGAATGAAAGTGATAGATGGTCAATGCCCTACATAGAAGTCCCAAGAGTTGAAGGCTCCATAATGATAAAGATGAAATTCCTGACATCAAAAGGAGGAGCTCTTCTAGCAGCTGATAATGTCATGATCTCCACCAAAGACTTGTTGTTGGAAAACAAGTCCTTGGTTAAGAGGGAGCTTGGAAGCAAGTCCCTGGTTAAAAGGGAGCTTGGACAAGTTTCGAGATGAGAGGAAATTGGTGACATTCCTTTATAGGAATGGGTACATCCTCCCTACTTGAGAGGGAGAGATAGACACATCATTTTTGTGTTCACTTTGGGAAGAAAGAATGGAGGATTGGGTAAGCATCTGACATCCGATACTCTTTGAGGATGTGGTAGAGCATCCATGATAAGAGTAGTTGTAGAGGACCAATATTCTTTGAGGACCAAGAATCCAAGATAAGAATAGTCCTGGAAGGACATACCCTGTGAACACTCGGGTGGGGTATGTTCCTTGAGAGACAATGATGATGGTGTCTATAAGTCATTGGTCTCGCCAGCATTGTGCTCTGACCTTGTGGAGAGATAGAGTTGTTAGACGAGGCCTTGCTATGTGACAATGTTGGATGATATGATGCTAAATAAATGAGTTACTAATCTGACGTATGAGAATTCTTCAGATTGAGAATGTCTAAGTACCTTGTATGGATTATGAATACCTCCCTAGTTAAGAGGGAGTGTTTAAATATGTAACTAGGTTTGGTCTTCATAATGACATAGGTAATCATGATTTTATGTATTTACTGAAAAAGAGAAAAATAAATTTATTATTGTTGTTCTTGAGGCATGGGTTTCATGCTCAAGAAAAAAATATTTTTAGGTCAAATCTCCCATTGTGATCTTCTAGGACTTGTCATTGATGAAAGACCCTTCTTGGTCTTGTTACATATTTTAAAAAGAATTTATTTGAGTCAAAGTCGAGTGAACGAACCCTCCAAGACCAAGTCATAATGCAAAGAACAAGTCTGCCTACACAAGCATCAAGTTGGCCTAGAGACAGTTACAAGTCGGCCTTAAACATGGATGAGAAGCCTATATAAAGGAGAGCAAGGACGAGATTTCTGATTTGGTTTTTGGGTTGTTTCTCGCCACATGAGTGAGGAAACTAGGGCACATCCTACTGCAATGAATCAGAAATACAGTCACCTTAAGAAGGCCGAATCAAGACAAGGAAAAGATCTATCTTGCGAGCCGAAATCACAAAGAGACTAGCTCAAGTCAAGCGAAGGAGAAGAAGGGCTAAAATTACCCTAATCTTGTGACACGTGCAAAAGGCAGAGAATCGCAAGAAGAGGCTGAAAATTTCAGACGAGTGTTGCATGGCTGGAGGTTGAGGACAAAGGAGAGATTGTAGCAACATCAAGAAGAGGTTGACTTTGCTTGAGGCAAGTTTGACATGGTCTTAGAGGAGGTTTTGGTCAAGGGTCTAGGTCTTGGAATTCGTCAATTGAAAATTCTATAAGAAGAAGAATTCTTGTGGGTTTTCCTCTCAGAATTGGAGAGGTTTTGGCCGTGGTTGATCACCTATATCTTGTGTCCTTTGCCTTATTGTTCTTTATGGTTTTGATAGTTGTTTGATGAAGAAAACACTAATAAGAAACAAGAAAAGGAGAAGCTAATTAAGTGAAGTAAAAATGCATCACAAACAATTATCAAAGCAAGAGAAATCATCCCATGTTGTTGCCCCTAGATTTCTCAACAATTGAGAGTCCAACAAAAGATTATAAGACAAGTCGATGGGGTTTGGAGAAGACACAAGCAGTTCGACTTACCCAGTTGCAGTGATTCAACAAGGGCATAGTTGAAGCAGAGGAAGACACTAGCAGTGGGGTTTTTAGCTGTGAGAATTTGCGGGGAAATCCTTCAGGGGCTTTAACATTCTAGTGACAAGAAGGGAGGTCGAGATTTCCAGCAGAAGAGGCTGAGGTAGACAGTGTGAATTGCCAATGCGAGTTGCAGAGGATACAAATTGTGTGCCAATGACGAGAGGTGATCTGGAGGAAGAGTGAACAGCTTCAGTGAGCAGCAAGAGGCAGAGTGACTGTTGGAAAGAATTTCCAGAGGTTGTGCGAATTTTCCAGAGTCACCAGTGCACATTTTTGGGCAGGAGTGTGAGTGCCAGAGAGGAGTGCGGGTGCTAGGAGGAGGCCTAGTTGATTTGTTGGAGGGAAAAGGTTTTTTCCAATTATTTGCCTGCTGAGATATTATTTGCTAGAGCTTTGCCAGTATCAGGCAATCAGATCATTATACTCTCAAATTGCTGAAGAATTTATAATAATAAAACCCTCATCTGTTGCATTGGTTTTCCCTTTGGGGTTTTTGCAGGGACGATTGTCCAAAATATCGACGTTAGATTTATTGTGTGTGTGTGCATTATTTTCTCAGTTCCAATTTTTTTATCTTTTGTAGCGTTATTATTTGTGAAGAATTTTAGTAATGAATTTATCGATATTTGTTGGAAGTTAATTACAAAAGACAAATAAACTGCATAAGTTAGGAGATAAATATCCAATAAATGTGATTCGTGGAAATTTCACATGGTATCAGAGTGAGGTTGGTGCAGATCAAAGAGATCATAGCATTGAAGAGCAGATCTTGTGCAAATGGTTTGCCGCAAAGGGTTTTGCAAGAGTAAATAAGTGCAGGGCTTAGAAGAGAAAGCACGAGGGTCATATAACCCCATTTATTAATTTCTCTAGTTATTTGAGTTCACAAATTTTCCAGAGATGGCAACAGTAGGATTGAGAGATCAGGTCAGGTTGGATGGATTCTCCAACTTCGACATTTGGAAGGCCAGGATGTTGTTTCTATTGGATGAGCATTGTTTGAAGGAGTTTTCTACAACAATTATTGTTGTTCTAATATATCCCATGTAGTTTCATGAGTACAGGAGGGATAACGCCAAAGCCAAGAGGATGATTCTTGACGAAGTCAAGGATCATATCGTTCCACATATTGTAGAGAATGGAACAACGAAGGAAATGTGGGATGCCATCGTCAAGCTGTACCACGATCTGTCAGAGAACCGAAAGATGATCCTCAAAGAAAAGCTGAGGACCGTCAAGATGAACAAGGGCGAAGATGTAACCACTTATCTCACTAGGATTCAGTGTGTTAGAGACGAACTTGCATCAGTTCGAGAGAAGCCGTCTGATGACAAGCTAGTGCTTATAGCACGAAATGGGTTTACCAAGGAATGATGTACATTTGTCCAGATAGTTTATGGGCATGATAATCTTCCAGATTGGGATCTCCTACGGAGTGATTTCACTCAGGAGGAGGTGAGGCTCAACTTAGTTGAAGGCACTACCAACAGCAGTGGGAAGGAAACAAAGGTGAAGGAGGTGCAAGAGAATGTCGCTCTTGTAGGAAAAGGCAAAGGGAAGAAGGGTCCCAACCAGGGATAAGACTTGAAAGGAGAAGAGAAGGACCTATCGAAGGTCAAGTGTTTTGGCTGTGGTGAACTTGGTCACTATGTTAGCCAATGTCCTAGGAGGAAGAAGAACAGGAAGGAGAAGCATACAACAAATTCAATAGAGATCGAGGATTTATCTTCCAGGTTGGAGGATGAATTCGCACTTATAGTGGCAGTATTCTCAGGAGGAGGAGTATGATACTCCAGTATGCTAGGTCGGGTAGGGTCTGAGGAAGGAGCAACAAGGAAATCTAGATCATAGCCAAGGAGGGCATGATCAGTAGATCAAATCCAGATGTTGTATATGTGATTCCTTAGTTGAACCATCACCTTTGCTATGAGAACCCATTATTAAAGTAGAAGTGAGATTGAGACTCACTTTGCAGTGATATCAGAAGGGCAGGGGCATCACTAGTGTGAGATCATAGTAGTGTAATGGAAGCGCATATTTGTTCAACTACAACATGTGGTAGGAGAATTAGAGTAGCGCAGTGATAACATGGTGGACTGTGGTTGTTGAAGGATTTTCTTCACAAAGATTTCCAATTTCTTAGTCGCAGAGGGAGATCAATTTTCTCTGCAGAAGAGGACTGCAAATGCTCTAGGGAGGATGTAGTCTCTCCAGTATTGTGAGTTGACTGAGGTAGAGGGAGTTGCCTGGGCAACAAGGTACTTTGCTAGTCAAATCGATTTGCAGAGGAGAAGCAATTACTAGTGTGATGGTTTGATTTCTAGAGGTGGCTGAGTTATTTTCCCAGTAGTGCGAGTTTTCCAGAGAGGACGTAGTAAATCGCCGGGATGTAGTTGCAGAGTCGGTTCAAGGTATCAGAAAGAGGTCTAATTGATTTAGAGGGGCCTTGTAGCTTCCAGGAGTTCAAACTAGCTAGTAGAAGTGAAGGAATAAATTTATTGGAGGTTTGTTAATTTATGGCAACCTTTTGTATCACAAATGTTAGACACCAATAGTGCGGATTAGTTCGACTATAACATGTTCCCATAGATCAACAGGTTGCAGATATTCTCATGAAGGCCTTGGGTAAGGCCAAGTTTGTCTTTTCCAGGGATAAGATGGGAGTAGTGGAGAACACCTTCCTCGCTAAGAGGGTGTGTTAGTTTTTGGTAGCAACGGACAAGTGTTCTAGTCTCTATGGTGTCTAAGAGGTTAAGGAACACGAGATCTCCAAAACCCAGAAAAGGTTTTGCAAGAAAAGCCTTAGAAACAATTTAATTAGATTAATTGACCAATAATTAAATATTTCATAAGTCTAACTTAGGAGAATTGGTTGATTAAATCAGATTAATTGAGGGAAATTGATTTTGCTCTAGAGACTTTCAGAAAAGTGAATTGATGGAGTCAAGATGATCTTAGCCATCGATTGAGATGTGATCATGGCTGTTGAGAGTCCAAGAAAATATTATAAGAGCAATTCGATGGGGTTGGGAGAAGACACAGTTGAGACAAAAGCAGTTTGACTTACCCAGTTGCAGTGATTCAACAAGGGCGTAGTTGAAGCATAGGAAGACACCAATAGTGGGGTTTTTAGTAGTGAGAATTTGCAGAGAAATTCTTCAGGGGGTTTCCAACATTCCATTGATAGGAAGGGCCAGCCGAAGCAAGTAGTGCAAATTGTCAGTGTGAGTTAGATAGTCATCCAATGCGAGTTGCAGAGGCTACAGATCATGTGCTAGTGTCAGGAGGTGATCCGAAGGAAGATCAAGTAGCTTCAGTGGGCAGCAGGAGGTAGAGTGACTGCTGGAAAGAATTTCCAGAGACTGTGCGAATATTCCAGAGTCACTAGTGCACTTTTTTGGGAAGGAGTGTGAGTGTCAAAGAGGAGTGTGAGTGGCTAGGAGGAGGCCAAGTTGATTTGTTGGAGGGAAAAGGGTTTCCCAATTATTTTCCATTTGAGATATTATTTGCCGGAGCTTTGCTAGTATCAGGCATGCAGATCATTGTACTCTCAAATTTTTGAAGCATTTATAATAATAAAACCCTCATATGTTGCATTGGTTTTCCCTTTAGGGCTTTCCAGGGACGATTGTCCAAAATATTGGTGTCAGATTTATTGTGTGTGTGTGCCATTATTTTCTCAGTTCCAGTATTTTATTTTTTGCAGCGTTTTTATTTGTGAAGAATTGTGGTAGTGAATTTATTGATATTTGCCGTAAGTTAATTACAAAAGGCAAATAAACTGCATAAGTTAGGAGATTAATATTCAGTAGCTGCGATTTGTGGAATTTCACAATAAACCTTATTTACATGGCCATATCTATTATCATTCATCACTAAGTGTATTGGGGTGTATAATAATAGTTGAGGCCATTGATCCACAAAAGTGGTAAGCCATTATGTATATAGTTATTGACTTTTGAAGGGGATAACAATATATTGTTCCCCAATGTCATAATCAATGATAAGAATTCAATATTCTCTTTTAGTACGTACATAGTCCTAATACAAGCTTATGACTATCAATACTAAGGTGAGATTTGAGGTTCATGAAGATAAACCATGTTTCACTCAGTTTAGGGGGGTAGGTTTTATGGATAGATAGAATGTACACTCAAAGTAAACCATATTAAAAATACAAAGCATTTGAAAACAAAGATTTTAGAGCATATGCCTACAATAAACTATCTTCTCACTCAAGGAGTAGTTGCTGATACATATATCATTTTTGGTAGCTTGAGTGAGGAGATATTGCATAGCCAAGACCAAACCTAGCTTGGGATGTTTGCACATTGCTATGGGAGCAAGGGGGGTTCAGTCTTCTTGACATTCATGTCCAAGAGGTATTCCTTGTTGGTAAGTGGCTAGTGCATGTTGTGGAAGGGGAGGCTCCTTGGCATATTTTATTTCAGCATCAGATTGAATAGGTTCAACATGTCTAGTGTATCAAAGGTGCTTTCTAGTTATGCCACATACTTGGGAATGATCAGGGCCTCGTGCTTGTTGGCTTTGCTCCTCTTAAGATTATGTGTGTAGCTTGGCAAGCTGTGTCTTGGTTTTTGTCTTGGCAGTTTCAGTGTCCTTGGGAGGCTTGGGATTTGACATTATGATCAATTTGGATTTATCCATCTCCCCATAGGCAGGAGGGTCTCTTGTTTAGGTTTACTGGTAAAAGATTGGCAAGGAAAGATATCTTTTTGTGGAATCATGTGCAACAATGATGGCACCTGGTGCATTCTTAATCATGACCAAAAGCCCGCTGGTTTGGATAAATTTATGGTTGATAGTCATTACTGGATGACCCCCAATGAGTGTACTTTTAAAATATATTTACATGGGTTAGGCTTAGTTTGGATGGATTGATTATGAAGGAATGGGAAGCCTTTCCTTCATAGGATCTTTATGCTAAAGTCAGGAACTTTGCTGATGTTGCCCCTCGGACAAAGTTGGGTGATGTCAATCCATCGGAACTTCATAATCATCTTTTAAGCAGAAGGTCTAGGGACAGTTTCTACTCCAACAAGGATTCAGTGTCAAGTGTAGGCTCCATAAGGTAGGTGTGATAGATGCTACTTTTGCTTTCTGTGGCGCAGAGGAAACAATTATGCATGTTTCTTGGAAATTCAGGCTGTGAAAGTGCTTTTGACATGGTTTCAAGCAAAGTTTCACTTCTTTACTGCACTGCTTTCATAAAAGGGCCCTCTGTCTTAATTATAAGTCCCTTGGCACTCAGTTTGATTAATTGCTAGTATTTTTGTGGTGGCATCCTTGTACAGTTACTTTCTAGGAGGACCTTTCTTCTTTTAGGCTAGTAGGGGTTTTGAGGAGTTTTAAGCAGGAGGTGGCTCTACTTGTGAGTCAAATTCAATGCTTTTCTGCATGACCCTTGAGTCTCTTTCTGTAGGTGCATAGGCTCATATGCCTGCTTTAAGTATTATTCCTTGATGTGCTGATTTGATTTTTGAAGTAATATATGCAACATCTTAAAAAAAGTAGCAATTCTTAAATAATAGGCCCAAAAGACCTTGTCTGTGGATTTTAAAATCCCAAAAAATAGGAGTATAGGGTAGATGAACCTACTAAACATGGGAGTCACAGATGTTGGTGTGATTATCCCCGATGAGAAAAACACGCTACATGGTATTCCTACATAGCAAATATGTCATGTCTGAATGTTGAACCAACAAGTGAGTTTTTTTGGAGAACTGATGCCAGATGGGCATTGGTTTGGATAGGACATGTCTAGACATCCTCAAAACCATTGAAGGCTATGTTGCACGAAACTTCTAAGAACTTGGTGTTTCGGGCTGTACTCGTACCCGAAACTCTGAAACTTGGCTGAAACTCGACTGAAACTCGACCATCATGTAATCATCTATGAGTTAATATAGACTTGTTTTTCCTTCTAAATTGTCATCTATGGATCTTATTTCCTTTTTTCTTGCAAAGACTGAAACTCGACTGAAACTCGACCATCATGTAATCATCTATGAGTTAATATAGACTTGTTTTTCCTTCTAAATTGTCATCTATGGATCTTATTTCCTTTTTTCTTGCAAAGATAATGTGTTATTCACTTATTCATATACACACACACACACACACACACACACACACATACATATATGACGTTTCGGCTGACGCTTCAACCGATGTTTGCATTTTTGGGAGGTGATGTTTCTAAACGTACCTGTTTTGGAAACGCCGAAATGTTTCAGCATTTCGTGCAACTTAGATTGAAGGACTATGTTGCTTAGATGTCACTATTTCGAGGGGTTTGACTCTAGGGGACATATGGGAAGTCCCCCATGTCCTTGTGAATGTACCATTTGAGTCTGTCCCAAATATGGAAAATTGTAGGAGTTGCGTCCAATAGGGTTGGTGATGGCCCCCCTGTTACACATAATCCTTTGTTTATACCCAGGAGAATAACCAATTGAATCATGCAAAAATTTTCCTTTTCAAGTGCACAAGTACAGAGACAATTTACCTTCCTAAATAGAATTTTGTCTGCACCAGAATGTAGATCTTTTTGCAGGTTACCAAAATCATTGGTCGTACTGATTTTATATGCAAATTTATGGCTGTTCAATGTGTGGGTTAAAAATTATTGCAATTGCAATTTTTTCTAGCAATAAGGAAGAAGTGTGCATTAAATAATGAGAGAAATCATGCCATGATGTGTGAGAATGTTGTCTGCTAGGGTCCTATTTATAGCATACCGTGACAATGATACATATAGTCCTTGTTGAGATCTGCCCACTAATATGCTGTAAGGTGGCCTATGTTTGATGTGGACCTGCACCTTGTAAGGCCACTGTCAGTGGGTCTGCATCATTCTTATCTATTTAACTCAGCCTATTTTTTCATCAATATTCTCATCTTTCTCTTATTCTTGGCTGTCATTACTATGTTACGGATGCACAATGCTAATTATGTATTACGGGAATGCACTTATTCAGGGGTGTAAAATGTTGATTGTACTTGTCAAAACAGGTGTTTAGAAAAACATGGTCTTAGGAATGGTACCATACTATTATTTTTTGGAAAATTGTGATCAGATATAATGAAGTTCATCTCAAATTTTCTGAACTACATCATAAGTTTGTTTCTTGTGTTGTTTTGCAGCCAACAGCAGTGAAAGCCTTTCAAAGGGTAAAAGTGCAAGAAGTAAGTTCCTTTCTGCATTTTTTTTGCAGTTTACAGAAACCTTATGGTCTGATATAGATCAGTACTATAAATCATTCTACATGCCATTTTTGGATCATTTCTACATGTGATGACTATTATGATATTGTTTGATCTGATTATCACATTAACACAGTTACGAAACTTAAAATTGTTGAAGTTCTGAACTTTTAGAATACCAAACGTATTAGTAGTCTTTCATCTGTGCATGTTATTCTTGTCAGTTTCACATGTCTAGATTTTCTTTTTCACTGTGAACTCTTGTTTGGCAGGTGGAGTTTGCAGATCCTAGGCTTCAAAATAACTCTTACTGGGCAAAGGTACATAATGTAACCCGCTTTGGTTGGTCAAACTTGTAATTGTTGTTTTGATACAAAATATTCGTGTATAAAAGTCGTCTGGTTGATCAGGAATACTATATATTGTCATTATGTGATTATTGCAGGATGGTGCTGAAATGGGTTATGGTGCAAAAGCACAAGAGGTTCTGGGACAAGTCAAGGGAAAGTAAGATCACAATTTTAACTGGCTTGCTGATGAATGTTCTTTAGTTTCATAAACTGGTAGTTTCTATGCTTGGATACCTCTACATGCAAAATCTATGAATGGTAGAACAAACAGATGACTATTACAATATGCTTTCAGGATCAGATACTTTTTCCAATGTATTGAGGGATAATTTTTGAAATTGGATATCTCTGTCTATTTCTCAGGGACTTTAGACATGAAAAAACGAAAAAGAAGCGGGGTAGTTACAAGGGAGGTCTGATTGATTTGCAGGCTCACTCCATAAAGTTCAATTACTCAGATGAGGAGTAGCATATTGCAGAGGCTCTGATATTGAGCCCTTCAAACAGTTCATGGTGAAACAGAGTTTCAGGTAGGTAAGAATTGATTGTCAGCTACTATAAGGAGGAATAGGATCTTTCCAAGGCTTAGATGAAAGCACTTCTTGGAGATATGAATTCTTATATTGGTGATAATATCTAAAGTTCTTCGTGTGTTTTTTATGATATTATATGGAGAATCTGAATTACTGTCATATTCATCAAACTCATAAGCCAGGAGAAAATCCCATTGAGTTTCATATGTTCACTGCCCAAATTGGGGAGCAAATACTTCTTTTGCAGCATACTAGATATAAAAGCAGTTTGCTAAAATGATATGGGAAATAAATTTATTATGTTGCAATCTGACAAATGGAAAATAAATAACATCCCACCTTTCTGCAATGGTTTACATTGGTACATTCTCGTGTCTAGCACATAGGTGACAAATTGTCTGTATCCTTCCCTAATTATCATATTTTATGGCAATATTACGAATGAGAAGTAGAACTGTTCAGCTGTAAGGATAACGAGTATGAATTGCACATGAATGAGGATTCTTTGTTGAGAGTTTTAAATGTTAGTATTGTATGGCAAAATCAGTGCTTGACATATGCAGTAAATTTCTGGCTTATTATTGGTGGTTTTTTCGTTCTTCTGAAATTATTATGAGGTCAGATTGTTAACTAAAAGCACTTTTAAACGATATCAGTGTTGATCTTTTTCTGTATTTTTTTTGGCTTATTATTGAAACAATTATGAGGTCAGATCAGAATGTTTCTTAAAATGTTTTAAGAACATTATACAGCCTTCTGTTTGTATTTGGGAAAAAAATTGTTAGGAAGAATGTTGACCTCTATGAATTAGGAAACTCTACTTACAATCTGATCTAATTTAAAAAAAAGAATGGGCAGCTATGATGGCAAAGATATCACTGACCTCCCTGGTAATCAATTCAAAAGATACAAGTTGATCTAATTTAAAAAAGGAATAGTCGACTATGGTGGCAAATATATCTCTGACCTCCCTGGTAATCAATTCAAAAGATACAATTTATGAATTTTGGTATTTAATATTTTTTTTGTATAATAGGCCTTTGTTTATGCCAGGTCATTTTTAATCTCAGAAAGTAAACCATAACATCCTTTTCCAGGGTGCTAAATTTGTAACGAAATTACCTGGTTTTGTAATCTCGTTTTTGTTTTTTTAATCAGCTATGGTTTAACCTTTTAAATGGCTGGACAAATAATTGCCTCGATTAGTTTGGACAGTGGGTTGAATTGAGCAGCTGTCGGGTTGTCAGTATATGCTTTTGCCATTTTTGTAGATTTGCAAACATGAGCATGCTAAGTTTGCTCATGAATAATCCTCTCATGTGACGACCGATGCAAATGAAGTAAAATCTGTGTACTACCAAGGAAGAAAGCAGAATAACAACGTAGATATGTTAAGGCTTTAGGGATACCTCCTCGCAACAAATCCAATGGTTTTCTACAGGATCTACCCACGGAATATTTACATCCAATTTATTCACCGCAACCCAAAATGACCAAAGAAGAAAACATAGGCAATAGAAATGGACTGACTCCTCATCTGTAGTAAATGATACTGACCTTTGTGGCATGAAACCATCTGGAATCCATCCCGTTTGTCAAAATATAGGAAGACGTTTTGCTAGTTATATGCTGATAAACATCGATGGAGAAATAAACCATCATCATTTTGTTATTCATGTCTCTATCAATATTGATGAGTGATTTGTCAAAACACGCTTTGTCTAGATATTAGATTCTCAGCATGACACTGGTCTTGAAGGTCCATTCATGGATTGCATTGGACCATGTATCGTTTTTGAAAGCTGTTTGTATTATGTACCTATGTAAATGGTCACAATGCCCAGGGCGCACTATTCTATTATTCCGGAATGGGTTAAAGCTGTATGTACAGATCACATCATCAGGGATCCCATCAAGCACAAAAAGAAGTTATAAAACGGGTGTACCTTGAACAATATTTATTTTTCTGCTCCAGTATCTTTGGAAAATACCAGTGTAAATGAATATAAAATTCCAAGAAAGTCGTGATGAGCACCCATGACAATTTTGGGATAAAGAATCTTTGACTACAGAAATCCCAATGATACATAATTGTCTTGTTCAAGTAAAGAAAATTATATTGCGCAGAGATGACAGTGAATTCCACGAGGCAATCATAGAGCTTAAAAGAAAGGGACCATCTTCATCTTGGTTCTATTGTTAAAAATCTTTGTTCTCTCTAGGTGCTCTAAAGCTCAGTATAGGGGAGCTCATTACTGGGGAGATGTTATATTAGTGCTTTTTTGTTTTGTTTTTAAATTTATTTTCAAAGGGAAAAACTCGAAATTTTATTCAACTTTAAGCAAGGACAAAATTACATTTTGTAGATGCTGAATGCATTCAGTGAGAGAAGCCTGTTGGCTTCTGCGCAAAAGTAAAAATAAATTGAACAAATTACATAAGAAGCTTGCGGAGTTAAGTATGATAATAATCACTTAACTTCTCTTCTTTGTCTTTCTTCTTTTGGACCTTTTGCCACCCCCCAAAGTTGGGATCTACCAGAACTATTGCAAGTTCGCTCTCTCTTGTTTTCGGTGGGGGTTCTTTGTTTGAAATTGAACTTTCAGAAGCATGAACTCTTTTTGTACCCACCTTCACATTTTCTTTGTGTGCCTCATTTTTTTGTTTTTCTAGTGTGTGGATCTTTTCTAATGCTGTGTCATTTTGCGTGTGGGATGTGGTGCCATTCTGTATCGGAGCTTCCCTTCTTGCTTGATTAGGAGGGTCTTTGTGATCTCATTTTCTTTTGTGAGGTAAGGATGAAAAGGCTGCCATCCTTTTGTTTTGCAAGCTGACCCCATTTTCTTTTTTGGGATTTTTTTTGCCTTCGGGCATGTATTCGCAAATGTCTTGTTTGTAACATATTTGACATCTGAATGTCGTGTTTTCATAATCCAAATATTGGGTCCACTGAATGTTTTTATGTTTCAGGTAAATGCGATCAACTAGACCTTTACTGAGGTGTATTTCCACATATTTCAACAAAGGTAAATATACCTTTCTTCATTCATTCAAGGTCCATCTTTTTGAATGACCCCATGATGTTTTTGATTCCTCTATGACCTTGTGGTGCTAGGAAGGAAGGGGGAGGTTTGGTAGTCTCACTCAGACTGGCATTTTTGAGACCATGTTTTTTGTGGCATCAAATCTAGGAACCAAGGGGTAATAAAGAGGCTCGCTCTTCCCCAAAACCAAGGCCCATCTTTAATCACTCTCTCCAAATATTCCTGAGTATCGAATTGTACAATAAAGAAACTTTTGGAACATAGATAAGTATCACAGTTGGGGGTCCAAGTTGAAAAGGCCTCACTGGTGCAACACATCAGATTTGGGCCAAAAACTGTTGAATCTACAAATCACCACCCTAGATTGGAGGGTAGAGAAAAGATGGTTTACCTCTGATGGATTAACCTCCATGGAAGGCACTTGTTTAATTTGTTCAACATTGTAAGGTTTTGGGTTGTATTGAGGCAAATCTGTTGGATTGGAGCCTTTCCCTTTTGCCGCATCCTCCAGAGTTTTTTTAACCCAAAGCTCCACACAACCTTGGGTTCAAGGTTATAGTGGAGTTTCTTGAGATGCAATAATCCCTCATCTGAGAAGCATCCTGGAGCAACTTTCCTTCAAAAAGAAGACACTGTGGCTTTGCAGGAATGCCAAACCTTATTTCTATACGCTGCCTCAGGTTTATCATTGAATCCGAATTTGTGACCTAGAAAAGGGAAGACCTCCCATTTAGTTTCTTAATGAAGATTTGGAAGGTTACTTGTTATCTAGTAAGCATGTCTTTTGGATTAATCACATCAGTATTATTTGGTTGATATTTCGAACCAGCAAATGTTCAGGACAAAGGTGAAAAAATCTATAGATCTTAATGAATAAATAGCAAGGATGCATGAGAGTCCAGAATTAGCCGTTAGGGAATTAGTTTTTTTAATTATTTATTAATAAATTAAAAATTATTGTATAATTAATTATTAAATACTATTTTTTTGTTGTTGTATAGCTTGGTAGGACCCTCTCATTTTTTGAGTTTTTTACATGTCCGTTATTCACCCCATTTCACGGAGGGTAGTGCAAAAAACGAACCCAAGATCTCCGGTTCATTGAGACGTCAATTTCCACGGCCATTTGCCACTTGAGGTATCCTATGCGGATTTATAATACTAAATTATATATATAACCAATTTTTATTTATAATACTAAAATTATTACATACTAAATATAAACCCTATTTTATTTCATTCATAAATAATAAATAAATAAAATTATTTATTAATATATTATTAATAATCATAGAAAAAATATTATATATTTATTAACAATATTAAATTATTTATTAATATTGATTTTAATAACCATTTTTATTTATAAATTCATCGCAGTAAAAAAAAATTAAGTTAATAATACTAACCTTGTTTCTATTTCATACATAACCAATAATTAGAATACCAAAAAATGTAATATACCAAAAATAAAAATGTAATATAATATTAACACATGAAATTCCTTCTTTTCCGTCTTGCCCAATCGGTGAAAACGGGGGAATTCACCTTGTAGATCTGGGACATGCAAGACGGTGGCCGACAACTCCACAATTTTGACGAGGTTGAGGAGATAAACCTTCAATCCTGTCTGGGCATCAAAGAATGCAATCTCAGTGGAAATAATATTTTTATAGTTAATCTCAAGTGGAAATAATATTGGAAACAATATTTTTATGGTAAATTTTGATTATGTTTTGAGCTAGAATTGGAAATAGCAAATATTTATATATTGTTGATTAAGATTTTCTTTTAAAACCATGATGAGAATATTGTGTTAAATCAAAATCTGCACTTGGATGGTGACTTGTACATTTAATGAATAAAATGAAAATCTTTTGAGGCTAATTATACTTGTAATCTTATGACGGTTTTTATTTTCAAAATTTGGTTAGCCTTTTTACTATATTTGAGGACACAAGATCTTTGGAGGTATAGATTCTCCAAAAACCTTGTAGATACAGACAAAATTTACATTGCATAACACACCCATTTTTAAGGAATAGGTGTGAGGGAAGGAATACCATTTCTTATTAGGACTCCCGTGTCCAAGTTTACAACTCTATTGATGAGATCATTTGCAGTGTAATTGTTCATTCTCAACACATGAAAGAAGCTAATAATAGAAAATGCTAGTTTCAGATTCCTAATTCGATCAATAATGCTTCACAAACCTGGGATCCTTAGGCAAAGATTTATGAACAAGGTGATGGATAACCAACTACAAATCTTACAACACCACCTTCTTTGGCGAGGAACTCTTGCAATAATACTTATGCTTTTGCCAAATTATTTGCACAATTGCTTAACCCCCAATTGTATTCACTTTTAATTTTTCCATCAGCACTAAGAATAATTCAAAATGATCCCTCTCATCCCGACCACTCTTGCCACACTGTTTTTGAGTTAGAATTAAAAATAATAAATATTGTTATTTTTAGATGGAAATAAGGATAATAAAAAATATTTATTTTTGATTCTAAGTTCATCGAAATAGAAAAAATTTCACTTAGTTTGTAATAAGAAAAAATAAATAACTAGGCATGTACCAATGTACATAACAAAACCTAAGTTAGTTTGTAATAAGAAAAAATAAATAAATAGGCATATACCAATGTACATAACAAAACCTAAAAAATTAAACGAGTATAGATACATTTTAAACCTAGATCTATCAAGCACTCAAAGAGATCAAATTAAGTTGTACCAAAGAGAGATCAAATTTCTAAAGCTGTAATTTTTTATCATTTAATATGAATGGATTAACACATGAATTGGAACTACATGATAAATTATTTTTTGATCACTTTTTGATGTTTGATAGAACTGGGTTGAAGATGTATTTATGTTGGTATACTAATAAACCATTATGAAAGTAAATTGCAAATTTTACATGGTAATTAACTATATCCCTTTAAACACGGAGATAACTTATATACTAAAAAAACATTCTGAAAATAAAAGGGGACATACATTAGGACTAGATTAAAGACTGCACATTTGTAATTTTATCAAATAATAAATTATACTCTTGCTCTTACACCTTTCTTGTGACTTTATGGCTAATTATAAACATGATTTTTAAAATTTTTCTTCTTCATTGAAACATGTTCATGTTTTCAAAAAAATTCGCGGCCTTGTTCAAAAACATGGTATAGGGTATTCAAGAACTTTTGTTATTCAAAATACTAGAAATTGAAATTTTGGGCATTCTTATCAAATATATCAAAAACATAAAACATAAACATAATTATAATAGCTAATTATAAGCGTAATTTTTTAATTTTTTCTTCTTCATTGGAATTACAAAAAAATTCACGGCCTTGCTAATAAAACCATGGCATAAGGGTATTAGAGAATTTTTGAAATTCAAAATAATAGAAATTGAAAATTTGGGCATTTTTATCAAATATGTCTTAAATGAAATACAACTAGTTTTCCAAAAAAACAACGATTTTCTGACTCAATTAAAATAAAAAAACAATACGTGATTTCTTAGATATTTGAACCATCTTCAAAGTTGATTCATAATTTATAAAAATGGGCAACACTGTTTTGAATTGTATGATCTCAAAACTATATTAATGGACAATATAAACAACAAAAGTAATTCAAGAAAAGGGAATCCCAGACACTACCTTGTCTAATCCAACATTTTCTGCATTTTCTGGACTGTTCATCCACCAAATAGATTCATTTAAAGATAATTGGGTAGGAATTTTATCAGTAGAGAAACTAGGAAAATAAGAACTTTCAAGTTATATTTCTGGCCAATTCAAAGACCATGAATTAAAGCATTGGCCTTAAAGATAAATAATCCTCACTATAACTAAATGTGTTGAATGATTGTAGAATTGAGACTTCTGTGATTTGTCATAGTTGTAAGAAGAGCTTCGGCGTAAATCACATAAGAAAGAATTTTGTCGACGCGTTTCGAACCCAACTAGTGTGGTTCATCATCAGGACGAGTTGAAGAAACAGACCTGGCCTGCAGGTTTAACCTGCTAGGCCAGGTCTGTTTCTTCAACTTGTCCTGATGATGAACCACACTAGTTGGTTCGAAACGCGTCGACAAAATTCTTTCTTATGTGATTTACGCCGAAGCTCTTCTTACAAGTGTTGAATGATATTGGGTCGTTTCACTTCTCTAAAGTTTAATCAGTTTTCACTAATTGCAAGAATGTCAAATGGTCATGTCAAAGTTGGTATTTTACCAATTGTGTAGAAAATGTTAATGCATTAGATCCTGGGTAGCATTACTGTTAATGCAATTTTATGGTGCTAAGTGTATTATCAGATAGGATAATATCTTATGGGAGGCGTTAATGAGGGAATTCTCTAATGTCAATATGATGCATTTAGAGAATCTTTAAGAATGACATTGGGGACAATATGCACTAGATCCTATTGAAGGTTCATTGCAATTTTGTAAAATTATTTGAAGGGATTTTCTGGGTACTAAATATTGTGGTTGTGTGATAATTCCAATTATATATATGATATAGATGCTCGTAACTCTTCTTTTGTGATTGTAAATCATGAGCAATGGAGTATCAAAACAAGAAGAATAATCTCTTTCCTATTTGATAGGAATACTCTCTCAACAATTGAAATTCCTTGAATGATTGGTCAATCTTTTCCACTCTAAATATGCAATGGGACACTATATTGGATTGGAATCACTTATTATTGACATTAGTAGGCATATGGTTCCATCCTTACAAATTCATTGTTGGAGCTAACTGTTGGGTTGAGATTAGAAGCAATTATCCATCATTGATGAACCATTAAATTCCAATCTTTGGTGCATGACAACTAGGGAAGATAGCGAGCTTCCACCAATCGACAATGAAAAGTTGCAAGGCCTACTACGTGACAGGGTTTTGTTATCATTGGTTGTGGTGCAGCTAGCCATGATGTAAAGAAATTATTGAGCATTTATGTCTTTGAAGTTTTTTAATTAAAAAAGGTTGACTAAGTTCCCTTGTCCTTTGTGATAGTTTTCAAACTTGGTTTGGTCCTATCTTGCTAAAACTAAGTTAGTTGTTCCATTGATGTGAATTTGAGTTTTGGTCTAGTACAACTGAGTCCCTCACAATAGAGATCAAATCTTGCGACTCCCCTTTGGAACTATCTCTAATACATCCACCCTTTATTTTTATTCTCATACTTTAGGGCTCACCATATCATGTAGAACAACATTGTTGATGTGAGTTGTTGGTGCCATCTAGGGATATTGATAGCTCAGGGTAATTATAGATAAATAAAGTGGCCCATTGTGGTTACAATTGATATATGGACACCAATTATAACCGGTCAAAAAGAAATGCTTCCTAAAATTTTCTACACTTTTGTTGATTATACTCAGTGCACTATTGGTTACTTGTGAAGGATAAGACAAGGCATGATGCATGCATAAACACATGTAAATTAACCCTCAAAATAGGGAAAAAAATATAAAGGAGGATTTTAGAGCCATTTAGAGGCCTTGTTTCACAAAGGCTTGATAGAAAATAGGTGCAAGAGGGGCTACAAAAGTAGCTTGAAATAGGGGTCATCTACTTTGTGGATGAGGGTGAACATTTAAATAATTGTGGTGAGGAAAAATTATTGGAAATTGCTCACATGGATATAATTTTGGAAACTTAAATGAGTGACTTTGAAAGGAAAATGATTTTTGGAGTGACTCATGGGTTAAGAAGCTTATTCATTTTTGGAAAGTTATTTAGGCTACAATCAAGAGTCCATTTATCCACAAGATCTGATGTTGACACACATCCCCCTTTCATTAAGGAGCTTATACACTTTTGCGAATGACATTTGGATTAGTGATTGCACCTATTTGTTCTTAACATGTTAACATCGTGATAGTTCACGACTTCGTTGATAAAGCACTTGAAGTTTATTTTGTTGATTGGAACTTGTTTGATGCACAAATCCGTCACATTGTCAACTTGCATATGATACTACACCAGTTGAATTTGAAGTCTCCATGAATCTAGAACTACGATAGTTTTTATTTCCATTTGGGAGATTACTTGGGCATGTGATATCCAAAAATGACATCACAGAGAATTAAATATGAACAAATATTATTAAGGAAAAACTATTAGAAACAACGAGTAAATTTGTTTTGATGATGTGTCCATTTGTTTTGTGGCCCTAGTGGTTTTCGTTTGTAAACCTCAAGTTGGATATGGTCACATGAGTTTATAGTGATGGTGGTAGAGTATGTACAACTTCGTAGACTTTAGTAGTCAAGTCATTGGTTGGAGGTGGTCCCCTTGTCCCACAAACAAGGGGATCTTATACAATAATTTGGTGTCTAGCTTGGCCATGACCTTAAAATTAGCATATATATATAAGTAACAATCATGGCACTTGTTCTTTTCCCCAAGGAAAAATCGTAATTTCATTGATTTAGTTGAAAATTACATGCTGTAGATGCTAGAAGCATATGTTGTATGAGTGGTCAGAGCCATTGTCTGTGATGTTCTATCCAAAAAATATATCCATCCCAAGGTTGGGAGATTGTTAAATAATTACATATGATATGTTCTTGTAATACATAGACATGAGATGTACATAGTAAAAAAGATTAAATACATCAAAAATTCAGATGAGACAATAAAATTAGGGCCTGTTGGCCCTATTAGGATTCCAAGAAACTCTCCTAGGTTGTAGTTCGGAGATGCCTGGTAACATATAAATTCAACTTATTGTTGCAAATGGATGAATGGAAGGAATGATTCTTGTCCAAGCCAGAGAACCACTTCTACTTTTCTTGACTCCAGACATGCATGAACACCCCCAGACTACAAGGATTTAGACCACCAACTACTCACAATTTAAGATTGGGTGAATATGGAGAATATTGACCACACCAGCAGATGCACAAGACCATGTGATGGCCAGCTACAACCAGTAAAGAAGTCTGCAAATCTAATCTACTAATGCACAGACAAGATGACAGCTCCTTGGCACCAGATGAAGAGAAACCTGAATGACTTATTCAATGATACATGCAAGATTTTAACACAGAGGTAGGATGACAACTACTCTAATGCTAAACATCAAGAGTTCAGGAATACAACATATCAGGTACAACTTGGAAGAGAAGATAAATGGAAAGTGAGCAATTAACAGCAAAAGAAGCTTGTATTTGCTGAAAATGAAGACGAGACGCTGCAAGTATCAAAATAGTTACAGTCTCCAGAAGTTGAATCTTACATCAAAACATCAACCATCAACCCTTATTACATCTTGTTTGTGGGTATATATAGAGTTTCATTACAAAGGCACTTGGCCATTCTAGGTATGGAGGGGTCATAATTGACCACCAACTGCATTTAACTGCCTGATGGAGTCTCTGAGTGCATTTACTTGCTTTGGTGGATGAATTTGATCTTTACAGGTGCTCTGTTGTCCTTTTTGGTAGTTGAAGTGTTCGTAGCCATGAAGTCCATAATTGCTAAATGCAGTTATCTGCTCGTGCTCTGTCCTTTTCCTCCTTGACCATACTATCTCTTAAATGTGGTTGTTGAGGTGCAATTGTGACTGGTACTGGTGAGCCAGTCGCCTTCATCCTTCAGGTGCACAGAGCGGTCAAGGGTTGAGGACTGTATGACGAGTGGATGGGTTGGATGAAGGAGAAAGATCGACCGTTGGATCGAGAGAATGAACGGCGGAGATGGTTTGGCAAGGAATATTAGAAGAAGCGGGAGTGGAATGAGCGTGGGCCGTCGGATCTCAGGCGGGTAGATCCAATGGTGATCGGACGGCAAAAGCACACTGCAGTTAATGGGCGGGGACGGAGGTTTAAGCGGTAAGCGGTTTCGATCGCACCGCTGTTGGATGTTGGGCGGTAACAGGGCGAGGGCGCACGATCCCATTCAGCGCGTGATGCATGGCGGAGGAGGAGAGAGGAAAACCACTCTCCATCGTGCGTTAACATTCCATCACTTCGTGGTCGCAAAAGGTGCGAGGATTGTCTGCTCCTGTCGAAGACGATCGAATGGTGGGGATTTAATCATGCAGGTTTTCCATCGGGCGCGACGGAGAGTCGTTGGATCAGCGGGCGAAGATCAACGGCTGGGGTTAAGGCGATGAGTTTATGAAGGTGCACAGTCGTATGGGCGCGGTTTTATGGGAGTTGTGGGTTTTAGCGCTCGGGGCTTAAGAGAGGGGCTTTTATATGGTTTTTTAACAGAAAAGCACGGGAAATGGAGATGAAGGGAGGATGAGTGAGGTAAAGGAGAAGGTGAGAATGACCAGTATAGGCCTCCTTTGAGCATAACCAAGGACCGAGCTATTTCTGATCCTCAAATATCAAAAGTATGTAGCAGAGCTAACACTGGCTCCTTCTGGGGATGAGATCCTCCTTGTGAGGTCTCAAGAACTACAAACCAATGCCTTTCTTCTCAAAACCAGATGGGCAAAATTTCCTAGTGTTCCATTGGGCATGGAGTCTAATTAAGCTTACACTAAAACTGATAAAACAACATATTCACAACTTTAAGGCCAAAAGACCTTAAACAACATAATTTTTCAAAAATCGCCCATTAACTGGGCCATCAAAAACTGTCTCGCCTTCCATACTTTGCAACATGAAAATATTGTTCCCCTGGATCTGAGTGGTGACAAAAGGTCCGATCCATAGGGCATCAAACTTCCCATGGTTGCCTTTCTTTTCTTTCAGTGCATCCCACTTAAGAACCAAGTATCCAACCTGAAAATTGTCTGCTTTTGCCTTTCTATCAAAGGCTTTCTTGATTCTCTTTTGATTTGCTGCAGACTTCTCAACCAGCTGTTCTCTGATTTGATGTACCTCTGCTAAATCAGTGATCCTTTTTGCCATGTCCTCTTTCTCATTCTGCTCTTCTTGCAAGAACTTTGCCACAGGAAGGGTTAACTGAATTGGGAATACAACCTCAGTGCCATATACCAGCTTGAATGGAGAATTCCCTGTGGATTTCTTGGTGGTCACTTTGTCAGCCCACAGTGCATACTTGAGCTTAGAATCTCAATTCTTTCTGTTGTCTTCCAACAACTTTTTAATTATCCTTATCAGGCTCTTCTTGGAAGATTTTGCTAGACCATTGCCTTGAGGGTAGTATGGGGTGGAATGAACTAACTTAATGCCCATTGAGTCACACATGTCCACCAACTCTTTTGCCCTAAAGGCTGCTACATTGTCTGTGACTAATTTATATGGACAACCAAACTTGGTGAAGATATTCTCTGTCAAGAACCTCATGACCATATGATGATCAACCTTTCTGGTAGGGATGGCCTCAATCCATTTAGTGAAGTAATCAATGGCTACTAAGATCCATCTGCGCTGGCCACTGGAATGTGGATTGATTTCACCTATGAAATCCAAGCCCCACTGCTGAAAAGGGCCACTAGCATGTGTTGGTTTTAAGGGCAGGGACTTCAATTGCCGCTTCCCTTCAAATCTTTGGCATTTGTCACAAGATTTAACAAATGAAAAGACATCAAAAAATAAGGTGGGCCAATAGTACCCAGCTCTGAGGATCTTATGGGCTGTAGTTTTCCAACAATGGTGCCCTCCACACATGCTGGAATGAAACTGCTGCATAACCTCTATGGATTGTTCTTTGTTCAGACACCTCAAGAGAATCCCAGAGGGGTCCCTCCAGTAGAGCAGATTTTCATGAATGCAATATTTGGCTACCCTGAGCTTAATAGTTCTGGCTTGGCTTGAACTAAGGCCTGTAGGAACTTCTAGCTTCAGCAAGAATTGAGCTATTGTAGAATACCATTCATAAGAGGCTAGATTTTCTGCCAATGACTGATTTTGCCCTGGTTCTACTGTCTCTTCTTCTGTCTGACCATCCTCTGAATTCATGCTTATCAAATTCATGTCTAGCATTATGCAATTTCCTTCAGCCATTCATATAGCAAGGCCTTGACCTTATGTTGAATTCAATAAGCTTTGCAATCCATTTACCTTTCTTCCATCAACATTTGGTTGCGTTAGGACATCTTTTACTGAAGCAGAGGGCACATATGTAATTACCTTGGAATGTAAAATGTGAACTCTGAAAGCTTTCAAAGATTTGATAAGAGCATATGCTTTCTTTTCAACGATATCATACCTCAGCTCAACATCCCTTAAGGTTTTGCTGAAAAATGCCATTGGATGCTCTGAACCTTCCTCATCTGCTTGCAACAAAACTGCTGCAAGGGTGTCATCAGAGGCAAACGAAAATATATGGAATTCCTTGCTGTAATCTGGGGTGATCAAAGTAGGAGCTTCCATAATAGCTCTCATGATGGATTCAAAAGATCTTCTTGCTGCATCAGTCCATTTGATTTCTGACCCCATTTTCAACATGGAGGTAATGTGTTTTACAAGTTCTACAAAATTTGGGATAAACCTCCTTACAAAATTTGTCTTGCCTAGAAAGGACTGGATATCCTTCTTTGATCTCGGGACCGACAAGGTCTATATTTCTCTTACTCTTTATGGGTCAATTCTAACACCTACAACAAAAACAACATGTCCTAACAACTTGCCTTCTTCTAAAGCAAACTGTGACTTTTTAGGATTGACTGAAATCCCAAACCTTCTGCACTTCAGAAACACTTTCTTCAAGTGTTGCAAATGGTTTTGATGGCTGCTGGAGTATACTGTTATATCATCTAGGTAGATAAGGACAAATTTATCCTTCTCTCCTACAAATGCTATATCCATAGCTCTTTGAAAGGTGGCTCCAACATTCATCAGCCCAAAAGGCATCTTGGAATACATAAAAGTGCCCCAAGGAGTGGTGAATGCAGTCTTCTCTTGGTCATCTGGATGCACATCAACCTGATTATATCCTGAAAATCCATCCAGGAAAGACATCAATTTGGCTCCTGAGACTTTCTGCAGCAAATGCTCCATCTTGGGTAGAGGATAATTCTCTTTCTTAGAGCATTTGTTTAAGTTTCTGAAATCAACGCAGAGCCTGATTTCTCCACTTTTCTTCCTCACAACTACCAAGTTGGCTACCCACTTTGAATATCTCACGGGGACTATGATTTTGGCAGCCAACAACTTTTTGATTCCTTTTTCAATCAAAGGGAGGAGCAAAGGATTTATGGGCCTCCGTTTCTGTTTAAAAGGGATAGTGTCTTTTTGTAGAGGAATTTTATGCTAGATTATCTTTTTGTCATATGTTTTCAGGTCACTATATTCCTAGGCAAAAAAATTAGCAAATTTCTTCATTAGATTGTAGTATTCAGAACTTTGGGCAATAGATAGATGGGTGGATAGATTTATGTATCTTGGATGCTCTGGACTCCCTATGTTATGCTTATAGACTGCAGATTGATCTTCTTTTTGGGAAGCCTTATAAGGAACATCATTCTGGTCAAACAACTTTTCTAAGGGAACTAGACCTTTAGGTATCTGATTGCTGGGCAAGTGGACAATGCTATCTTTTCCAATTTCATTTCTAAGTTGGGGCTGGGGGCTTTCCTCCAAAGCTTCATTCTTTTGATCAATTTGCATTTCAACAAATTCATCAATGACTTGCAGGAACCTTTTCACTTCATCATCATCCTCAAAAAATTTCCAATGCTGGACATTATCAGGCAAGGATGGTCTATATTTCATCTGAACTTCATAAACTAGTCTGGGAGGCATAGGAGGGATAAACATGCTAGCAGACACAACAAGGGAATCAACGAGCTGATTTTTTATTCTAGGAATATATGAGATACAAAAACTATCAAAATAATCTTTGAGTCTCCATACCCCATCTCTGTATGCTTTCAGCCTTGGGTGCCTTGCTTGAAATGTTTTGTTCACTTGCTGAATGACGAGATCAACATCTCCAAACACCTTTATGTTTCTGATTCCTCTGCCTTTAGCTGCGTTAAGACCCAATATCAGAGTCTCATACTCTGCTATATTGTTGGTGACTTGGAAAGCTAGCTTAAAAGATAAATGTGTGCTTTCTTGTTTTGGAGATATCATCACCACTCCTGCTCCTACAGTTTCTCTTGAACATGCTCCATCAAAAAACATCTCCCAAACCTGACTTCCTTGCTCTCCTAGGGCCTGGACTAGTGGTTTCTTGAGCTACATTGAGGCCTTCTAAGATTCTTCAATTTGGATAATGCATACCCCAAAGTCAGTGTCCGCAGCGTAGATAGGATGATTAGAAGGATTCTTCTCGTCACTGATGATGTAACCTAGCTGTGCCTCTATATATAATCTCCTGCTTTCTCCCCCAAAGACTGGGACAGTGGCATAAGATAAGTCATTTTGTAATGTCCCACCCAGTCTCTTAATCCACCCTCTGGATAGTAGCATGCCAAACTTAGGGGGGACATCTGCTACCACAATGTCCATCATCATGCTCTTCATGGGCAACTGAGTTAGGGTAATGGCCAAGTCTTTGATCAATCCCAAACATTTCACCTTCCTTGAATCAAATGAGAACAAATCATGGTAAGGTCTAGTGATATCAAGGCCTAACTCTTCCATGACAGCTTTGGGCATCAGATTATGACTGGCACCTGTGTCCAGTAGGCAATTGTGGAGGATTTTGTCATGAATGGTCAAGGAGACATAAAATGATGGAGAATTATCATTAGCAAGTTCAGTCATCGGGCCAAGCACAATTGTAGGTTTGTCATCTTGCAAATTGACATAATCGGTGGAGGCTTGCGTGGCTTTCAACTCAAGAGCATCAAGGATGGGCTTTCTAAAACTTCACTCTTTGCGAGTTCTATCAGAGGCACAAATATTTTTAACTTCTGGACTTCTGATTCAAAGCTGAAAAGGGAAGGGGACTTGTCAGGAACTCTTACCTCTTGAGCTAGTGCTTTGAGGATGACTAGGTTAACTGTTGGCCTTTTTTGTTTAATGTTCTGATGCTCTGTGGGGACAACTTCTCTTTGGGCAAGATTCTCCTTGACATTGCTTGGTCTTGACCTTAGATTATATCTTTGATGTTCATCAGACTGCAGAACAACCACTCTGTCCCATTCTTGACTGGTTTGGTCCTGGAGTAATGATTCTTCATAGGCAGCCAATGTCAAAAAGGCAGCACTGCCCTTATCTTCCATGCAATAGATCTCATCCTCTTCTTCAAACTGCTCCTCCTCCATGATCGCGTATTGGAAAGGAGCCTTAACCCTTTGTTCTTCACCGGCTTCTTTACCCCTCTGAATGCTCTGCAATTGTTCATTTGCTCTTCTGAATGAATTTTGGTTTCTGGGAGCAAATGTGTTTGGAAGCCTCACCTTTCCAGAGCTCTACTCAACCTTCAGCTTAGATATTTCAGCAGCCAATGACTCTATCATTTTAGTCATTTTGTTTAATTTAGGTTCTGAAGATGAAGCAGAGGAAGAAGAAGCCTCACCTCTTTGCCTCCTTCTATCAACATGACTCTTGAGTTTTTCTGCAGCCATGATATTAGATTCTACCTCTAATGCTACATCTTGCATCTCAGCTAGAGTGGCACATCTTCTTTCTCTCAATAGTAGGCAAAAATCAGAGTCAAATGCATTGGCATAAGTGAGTTTGGCAGAGGTGGGGGTAGGCCTTACTTCAGCTGGTATTTTACTATACATACGATTGAATCTTTTATTAAAATCAGACAACAATTCCCCATTTTCCCTCTTGAGGTTTCCAAACTCAGTATGGTGATATAGCAGGTCTTTTTTGTCTCCCCAATGCTTAAAAAATACATCATCTAATGCTTCAATGTCTGCTATGGACCTAGGGGCCAATTCTCTGGACCATTTTCTAGCCTCTCCATCAAGGCTTTGGACAAACACTCTCATACAGACATCATCCTCACTGATATCTAGGTTATCAGCATAACTATAAAAGGACTCAAGGTGTTCTTCAGCTGTTACTCCCTCTGTACCAGTGAACTTAGGCATGTATTTCTGATACTCTCATGCAGGCATGGCATTCAAAGGAATAGACAAGACCAGGGGTCCATACCTAGCAGCTATGATTCTTTCCGTCTTTGTGGTTGCTTGCTGGCCTGCCATGACTAGAATGGATGGAAAAGTACTGGTCGTTTGGATGACAGGAGACTGAGGAACGAATGATGGAGATAAAGGAAAATAATGGACTATATGGGAGACTTTATTTGGACTGAGATCCAAAGGGAAACTAGATGAACAAGGAGCTTTATGAATCTTTGAGGGTATTTCTTCGCTAACTATGCTAGGCTTTATATCTTCGAACTGTACATTCTCAGCTATAATCTTCTCTTGCAGAGATGCATAAGATTGTTTAGGCGTACCTGATCCTAATGCTCCTTTCTATGATGTTTTTCTTTGCTTAACAATCTTCTCAGGGTCAGGCACTGGGTCAGCGGGTGATTTTTGAGGATTCCTCCGAGTATGCCTCACAAACTGAGCCAGAACTGTAATGTGGAGTCGCCACTAGGCTAGTCCTCCAGTAGAGTCACTAGATAGATGATTACAACCAGAAATGTGTCCAGACTTTGTCTATCATCAAAGCTAGAACTGTGTCATTCTCCTAGGGAAGCTGAGCTTCAATCTTCTCTCCCTGGCAACGTCGCCAATTATGTTAGGATTCCAAGAAACTCTCCTAGGTTGAATGGATGAATGGAAGGAATGATGCTTGTCCAAGCCAGAGAACCACTTCTACTTTGCTTGACTCCAGACATGCGTGAACACCCCCAGACTACAGGGCTTTAGACCACCAACTACTCACAGTTTAAGATTGGGTGAATATGGAGAATACTGACCACACCAGCAGATGCACAAGACCATGTGATGGCCAGCTGCAACCAGTAAAGAAGTATGCAAATATAATCTACTAATGCACAGACAGGATGACAACTCTCTGGCACCAGATGAAGAGAAACCTGAATAACTTATTCAATGGTACATGCAATATTTTAACACAAAGGTAAGATGACAACTACTCTAATGCTAAACATCAAGAGTTCAGGAATACAACATATCAGGCACAACTTGGAAGAGAAGATAAATGGAAAGTGAGCAATTAACAACGAAAGAAGCTTGTATTAGCTGAAAATGAAGATGAGACGCTGCAAGTATCAAAATAGTTACAGTCTCCAGAAGTTGAACCTTACATCAAAACATCAACCATCAACCCTGATTACATCTTGTTTGTGGGTATACATAGAGTTACATTACAAAGGCACTTGGCCATTCTAGGTATGGAGGGGTCATAATTGACCACCAATTGCATTTAATTGCCTGATGGAGTCTCTGAGTGCGTTTACTTGCTTTGGTGGATGAATCTGATCTTTACAGGTGCTCTGCTATCCTTTCCGGTCGCTGAAGTGTTCGTAGCCATGAAGTCCATAACTGCTAAATGTAGTTATCTACTTGTGCTCTATCCTTTTTCTCCTCGGCCATACTATCTATTAAATGTGGTTGTTGAGGTGCAACTGTGACTGGTACTGGTGATCCGGTCACCTTTGTCCTTCAGGTGCACGGAGCGATCAAGGGTCGTGGACTGTACGGCAAGTGGACGGGTTGGATGAAGGAGAAAGATCGACCGTTGGATCAAGAGAATGGACGGAGGAGATGGCTTGGCGAGGGATATCAGGAGAAGCGAGAGTGGAGTGAGCGTGGGCTGTTGGATCTCAGGCAGGTAGATCCAACGGTGATCGGACGGCGAAAGCAAACGGCGGTTAACGGGCGAGGACGGAGGTTTATGCGGTAAGCGGTTTCAATCGCACCGTCGTTGGATGTTGGGCGGTAACCGGGTGAAGGCGCGCGATCCCATTCAGCACGTGACGCGTGGCGGTGGAGGAGAGAGGAAAACAACTCTCCATCATGTGTTAATGTTCCGTCACTTCGTGGGTGCAAAAGGTGTGAGGATCGTCCGATCCTATCGGAGATGATCGGACGGTGGGGATTTAATCATGCAGGTTTTCCATCGGGTGTGACGGAGAGCCGTTGGATCGGCGGGCAAAGATCAACAGCTGGGGTTAAGGCAATGAGTTTATGAAGGTGCACAGTCGTATGGGCGCGGTTTTATGGGAGTTGTGGGTTTTAGCACTCGGGGCTTAAGAGAAAGGGGTTTTTATATGGTTTTTCAATAGAAAAGCACGGGAAATGGAGATGAAGGGAGGATGAGTGAGGTAAAGGAGAAGGTGAGAATGACCAGTATAGGCCTCCTTTGAGCATAACCAAGGACCGAGCTTATTTCTGATCCTCAAATATCAAAGGTATGTAGCAGAGCTAACAAGCCCCATTCTGCTGTTGACCCTCATATGGCTGATGGTAATAGCTATAGTAGCCTTGATCTGACTGTTCTTGAATCAATCAGAGCTCCCGTGGTTGGTGCGATGCCTCTTTGGATAGTTTGTCAGAAATTTGATTGCGTTCCCCGCATTAGAGGCGGCTGTCGCTGCAACTGCACGAGATTTGGTAATATGCGAGGATGGGGGTGAACAGTCTTCATGTGAGCTCCATGGTTCGGTTGGGCAGACTTTGATGGGTGATCATTACCTTGAGCAAGGCGCTTGCCCCACATGTCATCGAGATTTTCTTTTGCAACATGATCTGGCCAAGCCACTGAAGCAGAGCTAGATGCAAGAAGAGGACAATCCTTGTATAAGTACCCAATTTTGTGGCATCACTGACAACGATAGGGCACCCTCTCATAATCAAGAATTTGAATGTAACATGTATTTCTCCAATGAATATGCAGATTCTCGCCTAACCCTTCTCTTGTGTCCAAATGCACTAGAATGCGCGCCATAGCCATGTTCCTAGTAACGATGTAGGATTTGTCATAATCGAAGTAGGTACCCATATCATTACCAGTTCTCTTGAAGATGTCTTCCGACCAGAAGTGAAGCAGTAATCTAGGCAGTTGAACCCAAATAGGACTAGCCCCCAAATGTTCATGCTCCGGATCAAAAGGAGGACTCCATCGTTTGAGCAGAATCAGAGCAATCTCAATATGCCAATACTTAGATAAGACCCAGGGGATGAATTCAGGGCATTGGAAGCAAAGTGCAAACCAACCACGTGAAAGAGTTACCATAGATGGTAGTTCATTAAGCACATGACCCTAAATTTCCAATATCCATTGTTGCAGACGAGCATCCAAATATGATCTTCCACAGACCCACCCAACCAGTGCCCGATCAATGGTATCAAGCACATCACCCATCTGGAGATCTTCGCCAAAGGTGAGAGAGATCTTCCTAGTCCTAGCCTTGAATCCTTTGTACTTCTTCTTAGGCCTGATCGACTTTCCAGTGGGGGGAATAACTGATGGAGTGGAAGGAAGGCCAATACTAGAAACAACTTGAGGACCCCCACCCAAATCCGGAAGTGGGAGAGAGGTATCAACGAAATAGCCCGAGGTAGAAGGGTTTGAAATCTGGGGGAGTGGCACAGAAGATGATGGATAAGATGAAGGGGGGAATTAAGGGTCTAGTTCCGTAGTAAGGGGAGGAAAAATGTTCCTAGTGGAGGGGAAAACAGGGGGCACTAGTGAGAATGAGGTAGTGGATGGGTCCAGGCAGGTCACTAGGAACTGGAGTGAAGTCGGAGAGGGCAGGGAGAAATTTGAGCTGGGAACGGAAAAAGCGTTATCGGGAACCCCAAAAGCTGACAACTAGGATGTAGATGGACCAACCGATGGGAGGAACTGTTGAGTCAAGAGTGAAAAAGAAGGGTAATCCAAAACTATATAAACCTTAGGATCACCGGCCAATGACGAGGGAAGATGCAGTGCAATGTTAGTAGTGGTGATGGACAGCTGTAGGGGTGAGATTGTCCAAATGGGCACCGAAGCATATGGGTTCTATGAATAATCAACCATATCTTCCTCCATCCTAACCGATAGCCCGCAGGAGAAAAGCAACATAGAAAAATGCGCCGACAGACGGATGCCCAGACTGTAACCGATGACCTCGATGCCATAATAACGGAAAAGAAAACAACAACAGGAGATGGGAGTCAACCGGGTGGGAGTGTGGCAGGTTAGCCCCAGTCACGGCAGAAGGAATCCTCGATAAGGGCGCACCAAAACCAGCTCCTGGGGTTCGCAGGAGCTCCATCAGCCAAAAGATTGAAGCCAAAATGATTTTTATTGTGTTGAAAGTTAATCATAGGATAATGATATAAGATTTATCCTAAATATGCATATAATAAAGGATTCTCATAATAAATGCTTATAAAATTAGCTAATTATATTATTATCAATGTTCTTTGAAAGGTAAGAAAATGGTGGAAAATCGCAACAAATTGAGCATATATGGAGGTAAAAAGAGAAATTTATGTATATATATGGTAGTCAAACATTACCATATTCCTACCTCATTATAATCCCTTTCCAAAACTAGTGCATGTCCTTTATACAATGAATTAGAAGGAATGGTATTCATCTATGACTGTTGATGAAATTGAGTACCACATGCCCAAAATTTGATACTATATAATATATTAACTAATTGTCAACCTAAATCCAGTTGGTTGCTTCCTTGAACTCATTCCCTCTGGTAAATTATCCTATACATTTTTTGTTAGACACCATTTGATAGGATAGGGAAATCTTATGCCAATTCATCTAATGCCAACATCTTCAAGGAATTTAATTAATAAGTTACTTTCGTTATACCAAATTGAACAATGGATAGGAATTAGGGTCCCTACTTTTTGAAGCAAGAGGTATGGCAACCCACCTCTCATGTGAAGACAGTAGTGCCTCAATGATATGAGGATGAATAGTCTCTTCATAATTATTGAGGACTTCTCTTTGATCATGTCTCATTCTACTAACATTTCTGGAATTAGACAAAAAGTTTGGATAATTTTTAATAATGACTAGAAGAAGAAAATATTTGTCTCTAACAATTAAACTAGAATTGACCTTAACCTGTCCATGGAAATCCCAATCTTCCCTCTAATGTATTTAATGTTAATTTTCTAGTGCAATTAGGGTTAGCACAATATTTTTGAAATTTTTATAATTACTTTTGTTGTAGATCTTATTTTAACTTATTCCAATATATCATTCAACAATTATATTTAGAAATTTAACAATAAAGAACAATAGAACATTAGAGATCACAATGCATAAAAAGAGAGACAAGATTTACCTTGTGAAAACCCACTACAGAGAAAAACCCAACAACCTTTTCAATACAAAAATTCTTCTTGTTCAATGACAGAAATGCCTATACCTATGGTCAAACCTGCTCCTCTTCCAAGTCAAGTCAACCAAACTGATCCTGCACTTTTCTCTTGATTTTGCACTTGCAAAATTTTGGCCCTTCTATAATAGCTAGTTGCCCCAGAATTTCGACCTTGTAGTAGTTGCCCTAATAATCCAAGAAATTTTGGCCCCCTACAACAATTGCTCTAGAAAATGTGAACCACAAAGAGAAATATTACTTCACGTGTGAGATGCTAGAGAGAGAGAGAGAGAGAGAACTCAACCTTCTTCTTTGTCCTTCTTATCATTCACACACTTGCCAAAAAACTATCTTGTGTGCAGAATGCAAATTTGCCCAAATGAGGAGGTCGAGCTGCATTTATATAGTAGTTTGTCTAGGGTGAATGGACATGTCTCTTGGCCAGGGCTGACTTGACTTGGAGGGAATCCAACTTGTCACTTTTGGAGCCAAAAATTACATTTTAAAAATTCAAATTTTCATATTTTAAAAGTCACAATGGGGCTTTGACTCAAAATAAATTTTCCTTTGATTGAAGCATTTATAAATATGCTTTTACAATGATAAATATAATTACATCAAGTGATCAAAGTTACATTATGAAGACCGAACATAGTTACAAGTGTAGACATTTCCCTCTTAACTAGGGAGGTATTCATAATCACTATCATATATGTTCTCAAATTGAACAAATTTCTCTAAAGAAAAAGGTTATCCATCGATACCAGCATCATCATCTATCATTAAAATCCCCTAGCGTCCATACATGGGGTGGTACCAAACCCATAGCAATGTCATAAGTATATTAGGACTCACTCCTCCAGAGTGATCATTCCTCGAATCCCATGGAAACTAGGGAAAAATACTGAGACCCTCAACAAGCAAGCACTCACTTACCCTTCTTGGTGAGCACTCTAGGCCAAGACCTCACTCAACCCCTTCTTGGTTGGCGATCGGACCTAGATGTTGAACAAGACCTCACTCCACCCTACCTGGTGTGTTATCAGGGTCTAGGACCTCACTCCACCCTTTTCAAGTGTGTGATCAGGGTCCAAATGTTGAAGGACCTCACTCCACTATGCCTAGTGTGTGATCAGGATTTAAGACCTCACTCCACCATTCTTAGTGTGTGATCAGGGTCCTCCTCCAAGAGACACTCAATTTTTCCATTTGAGCCCTCTATGTCTCTTAGATCCATTCTCCCTTTAGGGAGAATGTCAATCTTGCTACAGACATTTCAAGAATCTGTGAGCCTTAGCTTGTCTCTGAAGTACACAAACTTGTCCCTTGGAAACGACTTCGTAAGAAAACCAACTTTTTGCTCATCGGTGGAGATGTACTTGAGCCTTATTTCTCTCCTATGCACCATGTCATGGATGTAGTGGTACTTGATCTCAATGTGCTTTGACTTGTCATGGAACACATAATTCTCTAAAGCTTCACACAATTTTGATTATCACAGTTTATCACTATTGGTTCCAGCTCTTGGCCGAACAATATTGCAAATAAATTCTAGATCCATACTGCTTTGGTACAAGCCTCATTAGATGTGATGTAATTTGCTTCAATAGTGCTAAGTGCAATCAACCTCGACTTTCTGCTCATCCATGATATCATAGCAGATCCCAAATTGAAGCACACTCCTGAGGTATTCTTCATATCCTCAACACTTCCTGCCCAATCAACGTTTAGTTCACTCTACCACATAAATATCTCAAGATGTGCTTTGTTGCAATCCAATGCTCGTGTCTCGATTCTACCTAGAATTGGCTCAAGGTGTTTACAACAAATATGGATAAACCAATTTGGAGTCGGAACCTCTTAACTTCTTCAAGTTAGTCACCATGGGAGTTGCAATGGATTTTCAAAACATCATACCAAATCTTTGAAGGATCTCTAGCACATACTTTCCTTGACCAAGGAGGACTTCACCAGGTTTCTTTCATACTTCTAATCCCAAGTAATAGTGCATCAACCGAAGATCCTTCATATTGAACTCAAAAGCCAACTACTTCTTGCATTGAATGATAAGAGCCTTGTCCCTTGTCAGAAACAAGTCATCAACATATAATAATAAGATCATAGGTGCATTCTTCACAACCTTAAAGTAACGGCTTGGATCGACTTTGCTTTTGGTAAATCCCAATAGAGATTTGTCGATACGAGCATACCAAGATCTTGTAGCTTGATTGAGTCCATACAAGGTCTTTTTCAACCTGCAAACATGAGACTCCTTTCCATATACATCAAATCCTTGAGGTTGCTCTTTTTACAACTATTCCTCAATTGCTCCATTGAGGAAAGCAATATTTACATCCATTTGGTGTAGTTCCCATTCCATAGAAGCAACAAGTGAAATGATGGATCTAATGGAGGTGTACATTACAGTTGGAGCAAAAGTCTCATCATAGTCTTGTCCCTCTTTTTGGGAGAATCCTCTAGCCAGAAATTGTGCCTTGTATTTGTCAGTAGTCCCATATGTAGTATGCTTAATCTTGTATATCCACTTGGTGTTGATTTTGGGTAGCATCGGATGTGCTCTAGCTCCAAAATTTTTTGGAGGGGCTAGAATACATGAGATCTCCAAGACCTAGAAATCGTTTGGAGAAATTCCACTCGAATGAGGAGTTATTAAAATAATTAATATTTTTAATGGGTTCCTAAGTCTAAACTTAGGAAAATAAAAATATTAATGGGTATTAATAAAGATAAGGGCGAGAAGCTTCTAAGAGATGAGGATCAAGTCCATTTTAATCTTAGTTGTTGATTAGAGACTTAATCTTGGCCGTTGATTCATCAACATGAAAAGTATAAGAGAAGACTTGAGGATCATTCAGAGACACACCAACAGATACTCAGTATCCCAAGGAAAATCGATTTTGAGAGACAAGGAGATCGATTTCAGAGGGGTAGTTACAGGGTGGAGGAAGAGGAGGGCATCAACAACAGTGAATGACTGAGGAGGAGGTGACATAGGGGTATTGAGAGACAACGCAGAGGGAAGACACAATCCTCACGTAGGCTAACACAAAGGGATGTAGAACCACGCAGACTGATGCAGAAGTGGGAGAGGGGTCTCCAGGGTGTCAGAAAGTTTCCAGGAAAGGGATGCATCTTGTCTTAGGTGTTTTCTCTCAGTAGTATCTCAATTTCTCTGTAAAATCATTCCTTGTAAAGTGATTGTTGCTGAAGATTAATAAAACACACATATGCTACACCAAATTTCCCACATTGGGTTTTTTCGAGGACAATTGTCTAGAAACAACTGTGTTGATGTGATTGGTTCTTGTGCTTGTTATTTTCTCTATATAATTATGTGATAATTGCAGTAGAATTTATTTTAATGTTTGCTGAAGGGATTTCGTAAATAACTTATTGTGAGAAATAAGTAAGTGAAATAAATCAGTTATTGTAGTAGAATTTCGGGTTAGATTTTTTCACATGGTATCAGAGTAGAGATCTGACAACAGGAGAGAAGAATTGACCGTGAGTCAGGAGCATGATGCAGAGGCATCAACTTAGAGGGACTCACGCAGATTTCCAAAAAAAGAAGAAAGTATGAGGAACTTGGATCACAATTATTCTATGATAGCTTCCAGTCTGGAAGAAGAAGTTGCTTGCCTAACAAGTTCTGCCTCCTCGAAGGTTTGGTATATAGATAATGGAGCTTACTGGCATATGACAGGAATTCAAGAATGCTTTTCAAATTATTGGAAGCAAGGATGAATTTTCAGATCAACATGGGAAATAAGGAAAAGTGTACCCTTGTAACATATCCCTTTGGGCCTATCCCAGAATAATAGCTACTAGAATCCATTAATTAAAAATTTCTTTTTATTTATAGTTAAATTTCAATGGACTCACAGGTGGAGTTAACCAATCATTACATGCACTGTAATCAACCAGGAAACATTACTAAAAATCTTAGCTATTGAATACCAACAAGATAATGAACCATATCCCACACTCAATATATTAGCCCTTAATCTTAACCTCAACTTGAAGAAATGGAACGAATCATGACATGCAACCATCAAAACTCTGAAATAACTCTTGAAAGCATTAATTTAAGTTTACTGTAACTAACATGGCTGCGCCTTATGATCATAGTTCAGTACACGTAGTCAATATGTTATTGGCCAACCTTTCATTCACATGCATAACTAGCTAGAATTAGCCTAAGTGGAGGCAGTCTTATTGACATGCAAACACAGATAATTGAACCATTGGTCATACAATGAGAAGCATTAATTCCACAACTGTTTTGCTTGCATGAGAAATTACCAATTTAGGAAATTATAGGTATACTATATTCCTTTATTAAATGAAAGATGATCAGGTATATTTATATATGATCTCCTCATAAAAAAGTTAGTATTTACAACTACATATTATGCTTCCGCTATTAACTCTGCTCTTGAAGGTAGAACGAGTCACATGTATAAAACTGCAATCATTCTCATAAGAAAAACATCAACCCAGGTAATCTATTTATGAACAATTATCACATGCAAATTCGACCATCAATGGGTACTAGAACTGTTACCCACTGAATATGCTTCTACAGTTAACTTCACACTAGGATGCAACATGCATAATAAAATCCGTCATTCCCATAATAGAGATAAATTCAACCATCCGTATATCTGAGCTAAATGATTTAACCTCATAACAAGTAAGGATTAACATAAAACACATACCATGCAAATTAATCTCATCAGAATAGAGGAAAACACCATTAAATCTATTAATACATAAGCGTATGTAATTCACTCAAACATTCTCATGGCAAATACACTTAAGAACTCTTCTCACAAACAAACTAGAACTGTAAGAGAGAGAGAGAGAGAGAGTAAGAATCATCATACAAAATAATTCCCCACATGTGATGCCAACTAAAACATCATTTGGAGGGAGGAGCACCACCACCCAACCATGAATCACCTCTGATTCCCCCCGAGCTGAAGTTCTTGCCAAGGATCAACCATCCTCAATTGATCAATGCACTGGGTATTTAATACCATTTTTCATGATTTAGTTTCCAATAACGACGTCCCACTTTTATGGATTTTTCCATTTGCCTAGGACTTTTTTCTTCTTCAGAAAATCTCGTCTTTATCTCCCACGAGGCTTTTCGTCATAAAAGCCTGCCTTTATCTCCCGCAAAGCTTTTATGTCTGATGGATCTTTATCTTCCATCCATCCGATGGATCTCCAATCCATCCAAGCTTATATAGAATCACATCTAGAAGCCTTAGCATGAAAGATTCATCTCTATCCCATTCCTCAATGGAATTTGGCAAGAATCTCCTCTCTTTTATATTAATTTATTTAATAAAACATTTGATTTTCATATTACATATCACCTAGATTTCCTTAGATTAGGTTTAGAATAGTTTAACCCACAAAGGAGGGTATCACACCTAGCTTTCCTCATCTTAGGTTTGCAATCATTTAACACACAAGGGATGATATCACACCTAGCTTTAACCCAGCTTAGGTTTACAATAATTTAGCACACAAGGGAGGGCTGTTACATACTCCCCCCCCCCTTAAATTTTACACTGTCCTCTGTGTATCACTACATCATGTCCTCGTTCACAGTTAGCTAGTTTCTGAATCGACAACTTTCATGGCTTTTCCATCTGATGCAATTTTTCTGATGTACATTAGTCATAAGGAGTGCTCCTCTTTGATAGCTACATTGGTCACTAAGAGTGCTCCTCTTTCATAGCTACATTGGCCTCAAGGAGTTTTCTCCTTTCATAACTACCTGTAACATTGTTTTCAAACCATTTGTGAGAATTTATAGATGCAAAATTTTAACTATGATACATATCATAATATGTTACTTAATATTACTAAAACAACTATTGCTCATTTTTCATTTTATCTGAAGAATGCATCTTCGCTTCTCGCATTCTTCCAAGCCTTTGTGTTCTTTGTTGAACACCTGCTTCTTGTAGTTTCTCTGCGTACAACACATTTGTTAGCATATTTTCCACATCAATATGCCTGCAATGTCATAACAGATTAGTTCACATAACAATATATATATTCATCATATATATTCTTCGTAATCATATGTATGCCAAACTTAACCATGGTTACTTATCCTTGAACCACTTCTTACTTTCCTTCTTGTGTGCAACCACCTAGTGGGTTGTCCTGCCAGACATCTACCCAATGTCTTCATGCCCACCTGCACACAATGTGTATTATACACACCGATATACATATCATATTTCAAACATGTAACATATGTAGTCATATAGATACCGTATGTACTGCTGTACATAGTACCATTTGTGCTACAACCCATCATACCATTCCCATGGTACCACCTGCATGACAAAAACTTTGTCCACATATTTTTCTACCATGTTAGTATCATGCCAAAGATTCCTTTATCTTTTTATAGAAATTAAAACAACCATGATCAGTTGACAAGGAATTTATATGAGCATGGTTCATTATGTAATCCAAGAAAGTTTTGTGTCAAGTGCATATCATTTTTAGATTTCATTTGGTTACAATATTAGTAGCATAGTATTGTATTCATGCATATTTTCAATTTGCATGATATCAATGTATTTAGATAGATTGTTAGATACCATCTAATTGACCCAATGGTCCATACAATTGGTGCTACTTATTAATTACCATGTTTTGCACTCAAGGATGCTTATAAGTTCCATTATTTATATCCATTGAAAGATGCTTATGTCATGGTATATAAAAATTATATTAAAGTTAAGTTTCCCTTAATCACACTTATTCCAACCGAAGAACAAATCACATTGTATGTAGATGCATTAATTAAAGGATTAATTTGAAGACAATTTGTACAATTACATAGTCTTGTACCATCATAACACTATTTCCTCAAAAACCTTTACCATGGTATAATACTACCATTTATAATTTTTTTTTGATAACATGATGATCATAGTTTAATCTTTGACTAGAGTCAATTACCACATTTACTCAAATAAGCTTGGTAAATTTCTCTTATGGTGTTATCATATTCCATTTTTATGAAAAAAAATGTGATTCTTTCACACATGAAGGTAACATGTGTGAGTTTGCCACTCAAGTAATCATATCTTCCTGCCATATGCATTACTTGTTATTAATCTTAAACAAAATCTAACTGCATTACTTTTAAGGCATTTTCTCACTAAGGCACATTGCATGCTATAACAACTTAGTTATAAGATTTTTCATGACCGTAAGGACTAATAACCTTAAATTTCCTTGGCCAACCTGACTCTTAAACATAGTCATAAGTTATTCATGCATACTTTGCCTATTTATTATTGGCACATAACAACCCATGTATGTATAGCTCGCTTTAGATTCAATACTCTTTCTTATATGGATGCATGACACCAAGACCCTTCTATCATCAATTCTTACAAGGCTGTAATACTGCACACACGTGTTTACATGGAAGATTCATATAACTCATTACTATCCATGGATATTAAGCATGATACTTTTTAAAACATGTTTATCTGAATGACCACTCAGTGAGACAATGGTAACACATTCAAAATAAATCATGACAATGCATGGGTATATGTATCATTACACAACAATAAAACAATGATACAACGATGGCTTTCTTTATTATATAATCTTTCTTTCCAGGATTAGGTGATTTTATTTAGCCATGCATCTATACCGAAATTGTACCAATCACCATTTAAGATTTTACTTATTGGAATAATCAATTTTATTTCATTCCACTATAGTTTTCCACCTCGCTCATCAACCGGTACATCTTATGTATGTCATGATTTGGGAATTTGGTCCCTTGGTAGAAATTGTGTTAGAGGTTTAACCAAACCCTTCTAATTCCTTAAAAAAACATAATACCATTTTTGCTCAAGTTTTCTTTATGTACATCTAGTTGTTATCATGCATGGATATATGTATTTTACCTTCACTTCCGAAACCACAATCTCCACATGCTCAAGCATGATTAATTTGGAGATTTACATGAAAAATCAACCCACTAAAATAACTAAAATTGCAGGTAGAAAATTGCTTCTCCTCATATAACGGGAAATCATTATATATCAGAATTGAACTCTTTTACGTAATTCCAAGTGAATAGTTATTTTCTTAAGCTCCTACTTGCCCCCTTAGGATTTCCAAGTCTTTCCAAAGAGTTTTAACTCTATGTTGCACGTACCTCAATAGTTCTACATTGCGATATACAATCAAACAATAAAAAGACTGCTCAACAATAATTATACAATTGTATAATTAAAAAGACTATGAAACAAAATGCTGTTACAACATAATAAGAAATTTATCCTTGGCCCATTTCTTTAAGGACACTTCGTTTGCATGTAAAACTATCATTTCAGCAAGGTAAAATATTGATTTTTTCAATATAGACTATCCAATGGAAGTTGATTTTTTCAATATAGACAATTCGTTTGAAGATGACCGAAGATTTAAAAACATACCAGAGATGGAGATTTACATATTAAGTCAAACAGTAACGTCTCCAGAGTCAAGATTTTGAATAGCTTCTGTGTACATAGTTTTTCCCTTCATACATAATTTCTCCATTAACATTAGCATGCATATATATATATATATATATATATATATATATATATATATATTTTAATTTTTTTCAAAGAGAAAGTACAAGTCTATATGACCCTAGTACCCTACTAGCATATCTTTCCTATAAAGATAACAATGCTGCAGACTGCACAAAGTGAAAGCAAAGGAAAATATTGATATGCATAAATGGGCAACTGTCTGACTTCCCATAAGGGGAGAAGCGAATCTCAGGAAATAGAAATTACTTTACCTGAGAATTTTGCAAATAGTCACATTCCTTATGTGAGTATCATCTTCTGGATGAATTGTAAGCAAGCTTTTCAACGCTTAATTTCTGACGACTTATATACTAATAGATAAAAAAAATAAACTACTCATCTGTTTTTCTATCAACCAAAATAATCTCCCAAGACTCTAACCAAAGGTTCTCCTTTTCAAAGTATCAATGGCTTAAATGGCAATCCCATCTAGAATAATGGAAGTCATCGGTAAATGATCATTGACACTTAGACCACAAGCAGTTAGTATAAAGCTATAGTTGTTGTACCATAAATGGAAAATCCTAGAATCTTATTTAGGTATCGTGCAAAATTTTAACGGTTTAACCCAAGCCTAGGCAACTAAGTTTATTCACAACACATATTGACGTCACACATAGCAGTCAAAGGGCCCAAACATTTCCACGCTCATTGACTATTCGTCCAACTCTTTCCTGACTTACAAAATTCAAATAATAAGACGAAAAGATTTGCAAAATCATTCTGAATTCTTGCTATAAACATAAATAAGATTCAATGAAAACTTTCTGAAAATGGTATTTACATGATTAAAAGTTCTTTGTAGAGTAATTCTGAGACTTTAGTCCAGACTCGAATTGAATATCCACAAAAACATTTTGCAAGGATGTCTACTCAATTCTATCATCCACAAACTGCCATGTTATAAATGCTATTTTTATATTCTATGAAATCTTAAGAGAACAAGCTAACAATTGTGTGCATAAAATTTTAACTTGGGATTATAGAGTTACTTATATCTCTCAAATGCGGGTGCACACATATGCACATGTTCAAATGACATGAGGACATAAGATATGTGCATGTGTGTTCGTTTACAAATTACGAATACAAAAATAAAATGTAGACATAGGGATCCAATTATTTTTGGGAAATATAACGTTTACAAAACACTTGGAAACCCTTCAAATCATTCTCATCATAAATCATACCTCTGTAATTTATAACATCAAAATATCAAACTTGGTGTGCTTTAGTCAAAAGAGCTCTCTTTGCTCTGGATATTGTCCTACTATGATAGATGCAATGTCTAAGCTTACAAGGCTTGACATTCCTTCGAATATCAAATCAAGGATATTGTTTGGTAAAGTTTTCAGTTTATTAAAAGATAAATCAAGCTCCTCCAGTTACTTGAGTGAACCAATCTCAGGTGGTAGTAATGATATCGAGAAGTGACAAACTAAGAGACGCATGACGGATCTCCAACTCGAAATATCACTGGAAACATTAAAGGCAGAAGGGGTGCTACGGTATTTTACAAAGCTTCAACACCTTGAGAGCCACAAATGTTTACAGAGGTGACAAGGTCCCCAGTTCAGAATCTATTTCATACTACGGTCAATTCTTTGCACAACAACCCATGTATGTATAGCGCGCTTTAGACTCAATACTCTTTCTGGTATGGATGCATGATACCAAGACCCTTCTATCATCAATTCTTACAAGGCTGTGATACTGCACACATATGTGCTTACATGGAAGATTCATATAACTCATTACTATCCATGGATATTAAGCATGATACTTTTTAAAATATATTTATGTGAATGACCACTCAACCAAACTATGGTAACACATTCAAAATAAATCATGACAATGCATGCGTATATGTATCATTACACAACAATAAAACAATGATACACCCATGGCTTTCTTTATTATATAATCTTCCTTTCCAGGATTAGGTGATTTTATTTAGCCATGCATCTATACCGCAATTGTACCAATCACCATTTAAGATTTTACTTATTGGAATAATCAATTTTATTTCATTCCACTATAGTTTTCCACCTGGCTCATCAACTGGTACATCTTATGGATGTCATGATTTGGGATTTTGGTCCCTTGGTAGAAATTGTGTTAGAGGTTTAACCAAACCCTTCTAATTCCTTAAAAAAACACAATACCCATTTTTGCTCAATTTTTCTTTATGTACATTTAGTTGTATCATGCGTGTATATATGTATTTTACCTTCACTTCCGAAACCACAATCTACATGCTCAAACATGATTAATTTGGAGACTTACATGAAAAATCAACCCACTAAAATAACTAGAATTGTAGGTAGAAAATTGCTTCTCCTCATATAACCGAAAATCATTATATATCAGAATTGAACTCTTTTACGTAATTCCAAATGAGCAGTTATTTTATTAAACTCCTGCAACTACTTTTCCACTTGTAGGATTTCCAAGTCTTTCAGAAGAGTTTTCAATCTATGTTGCACGTACCTCAACAACTCTACATTGCGATGTAAAATCAAACAATAGAAAGATTGTTCAACAATAATTGTTCAACAATAATTATACAATCGTATAATTAACTAGACTGTGAAACATAACGTTGTTACAACATAATAAAAAAATTATCCTTGGCCCATTTCTTTAAGGACACTTCGTTTGCATGTAAAACTATCATTTCAACAAGGTAAAATATTGATTTTTGCAATATAGACTATCCAATGGAAGTTGATTTTTTCAATATAGACAATTTGTTTGAAGATGACCGAAGATTTAGAAACATACTAGAGATGGAGATTTACATATTAAGTCAAATAGTAACGTCCCCAGAGTCAAGATTTTGAATAGCTTCCGTGTACATAGTTTTTCCCTTCATACATAATTTCTCCATTAACATTAGAATTTTTATTTTTATTTTTTATTTTTTTCAAAGAGAAAGTACAAGTCTATATATAAATTACAAAACCCTTCTAGATGACCCTAGTACCCTACTAGCATATCTTTCCTATAAAGATAACAATGCTGCACACTGCATAAAGTGAAAGCAAAGGAAAATATTGCTATGCATAAATGGGCAATTGCCTGACTTCCCATCAAGGGAGAAGCGAATCTCAGGAAATAGAAATTAGTTTACCTGAGAATTTTGTGAATAGTCACATTCCTTATGTGAATATCATCTTCTGGACGAATTGTAAGCAAGCTTTTCAAAGCTTAATTTCTGACGACTTATATACTAATAGATAAAAAAAATTAAACTACTCATCTATTTTTCTGTCAACCAAAATAATCTCCCAAGACTCTAAGAAAAGGTTCTCCTTTTCAAAGTATCAATAGCTTAAATGGCGATCCCGTCCAGCATCATGGAAGTCATCGGTAAATGATCATTGACACTTAGACCACAAGCAGTTAGTAGAAAGCTTTAGTTGTACCATAAATGGAAAATCCCCAGAATCTTATTTAGGTATCGTGCAAAATTTTAACCCAAGCCTAGGCAACTAAGATTATTCACAAAACGTATTGTTGTCACACATAACAGTCAAAGGGCCCAAACATTTCCACGCTCATTGACTATTCGTCCAACTATTTCATGACTTACAAAATTCAAATAATAAGACGAAAAGATTTGCAAAATCATTCTGAATTCTTGCTAGAAGAATAAATAAGATTCAATGAAAACTTTCTGAAAATGGCATTTACATGATTAAAAGTTCTTTGTATAGTAATTCAAAATTCACGATCATGTATTTGCAATATCTCAATTCTGAGACTTTAGTCCAGACTCGAATTGAATATCCGCAGACAACATTTTGCAAGGATGTCTACTCAATTCTATCATCCACAAACTGCCATGTTATAAATGCTATTTTTATATTCTATGAAGTCTTAAGAGAACAAGATAACAACGATGTGCATAAAATTTTAACTTGCGATTATAAAGTTTTTTATATCTCTGAAATGCGGGTGCACACATATGCACAAAGTCACATGACATGAGGACACAAGATATGTGCATGTGTGTTCATTTACAAATTACGAATACAAAAATAAAATGTAGACATATGGATCCAATTACTTTTTGGAAATAGAACGTTTACAAAACACTTGGAAACCCTTCAAATCATTCTCATCATAAATCATACCTCTGTAATTTGTAACATCAAAATATCAAACTTCGTGCGCTTCTATTCAAAAGATCTCTCTTTGCTCTGGATATTGTCCTACTGCGATAGATGCAATGTCTAAGCTTACAAGGCTTGACATTCCTTCGTCTATCAAATCAACGATATTGTTTGGTAAAGTTTTCAGTTTATTAAAAGATACATCAAGCTCCTCCAGTTACTTGTGTGAACCAATCTCAGGTGGTAGTAATGATATCGAGAAGTGACAAACTAAGAGACGCGCGAGGGATCTCTAGCTCGAAATATCCCTAGAAAGATTAAAGGAAGAAGGGGCACAATGGTATTTTACAAAGCTTCAACACCATGAGAGCCATAAACGTTTACAGAGGCGACAAGGTCCCCAGTTCAGAATCTATTTCATACTATGGTCAATTCTTTCCACGACAACCTTATCCATATGCATGAACTCTAAAGTGCAGAATTAGGGAGAGAAACACTGGCATGACTCCTTCTGTTGTATGCACACAAAATGACTTATCGTGGAAATAAACAATGGTTAATTTTTTTGGAAACAACCAACCAACCATCTACTACTTTTCTTGATGCGATGATCCTTGTAATACGAAGCGCTTCGAGCTTTTAAATGTAAATTTTAGTAACAACGCTACTTTTACCTTGTTATGACAGTGTTTATCGGATGGCTCTATCAGTCCATGAGGGAGGACGCTTCTGAGGATAATCTTTATCCACCTTGCATTGGTGGCTAACTCGATCCACGGTCAAAAAACAACCCGAAAGGTAAGAAACAACAATCACCAACGTGATTTTCTCCACTTCCTAACTTTGTAAGGTGTTGTTTTCTTTTAACCATCATGTACATTCTATTGTTTTGAGATTAAACAAGGTTCAATCTAACTAATCAAGCTTTTAAAGCACTCCTGATCCTCTATTTTATATGGATTTCGATTTGAGCCTTTACACAAAAGGCAAAGTTTCAAAAACGTGACTTCCTTTTTGTAATTTTATGTCAGTGATGGTGTTAATTTTCAAGTTTATCTTTTCAGCCGGAAGGGTGCAACGACGACCTAATCACAACAAGATTTTCGCTCACCTACACAACTGTAATTACAGTAAATTAACCTTACTTAATGGTCGGTTATACAATGTTGCAAGGTGTGCACTCACTACTTATCTCTATCGCTTTGGTTTCAATGTTAGTTACATTTGTCCCCACATGTTTGAACTTTTTGCATTTTTGACTCAAATTTTTAATGGAAGACCATCTCCTAGCATACCACGTTGTGGTAATGCTGTTACTTTGCTAGGCAAGATAGTCCATAGCGCAGATTCATGTTCATTTATATAAGTGTGAAGACAGCGAAGGGTTCGACAAATACCGAGTCTCAACTGGAACCCAAATAGAAAGCAAGCGAGAGGAGTAGAACATAGTGAGGTGGTGATTGGCTTTTCATTTCCTGAAACCCCTTACTTCTTGGCAAGTCTAGGATTTGCTGTTTATTGTTACACTATTGTAACCAAATAATTGCATTAAAAAAAATCTACGAAATCGCTCATTTCACGTGAGTCAACAGATAACCTTTAAAATTTTTGAAGATTGTACTACCTATTATGTACAGAGAAGCTTTATATATTGGTTTCAGGGTATACTTTGCACCATTTACAACATACAAGTTTGCTCGTCCATGATATTTAAAATAAATAAATGTGTTTAGGTTCTAGGTATGCCTTTTTAATGTGGCTACTGAGTAGGCGGGCGAGGGTAGGTTGACCTATACAAGTCATTTAGAATAAAGGTTTGGTCGAAAAGAGCGTATTTATTTAGCTCTTGATTTAAAAACAAAACCGTCATTTATATATATATATATATATTCGAGAGAGAGATCCTTCAACAATCCTGATTATGCTTGGATGAATTTTATATGCTTAAATTCCCAGATAAATTTTGGGATTGTTGTTTTCATAGGAATTTTATAATCAACCCACCAACGAAACTTCATGGAGGTAGATGAATCCATAGGCTATGAGGTTTGAACTTGGAGCTCCAATACCATTTTTAGCGTACCCCTTTGGGCCTACCTCGAAATAATAGCTACTAGACTCCATTAATTAAAATTTTCTTTTATTTATACTTAAATTTCAATGGACTCACAGGAGGAGTTAACCAATCATTGCATGCACTGTAATCAACCAGGCAACTATACTCAAAATCTTAGCTATTGAATACCAGCAAGATAATGAACCATATCCCACACTCATTATATTAGCCCTTAAGCTTAATCTCAACTTGAAGAAAGGGAATGAATCATGACATGCAACCATCAAAACTTTGAAATAACTCTTGCAAGCATTAATTTAAGTTTATTGTAACTAACATGGTCACGCCTTATGATCATAGTTCAGTACACATAGTCAATATGTTATTGGCCAACCTTTCATTCACATGCATAACTAGCTAGAATTAGTCTAAGTGGTGGCAGTCTTATTGACATGCAAACACAAATAATTGAACCATTGGTCATACAATGAGAAGCTATTAGTTCCACAACTGTTTTGCTTGCATGAGAAATTATCAATTTAGGAAATTATGAGTATACTATATTCCTTTATTAAATGAAAGATGATAAGGTATATTTATATATGATCTCCTCATAAAAAAGTTAGTATTTACAACTACATATTATGCTTCCGCTATTAACTCTGCTCTTGAAAGTAGAACGAGTCACATGTATAAAACTGCAATCATTCTCATAATAAAAACATCAACCCAGGTAATCTATTTATGAACAATTGTCACTTGCAAATTCAACCATGAATGGGTACTAGAACTATTACCCACTGAATATGCTTCTACAGTTAACTTCACACTAGAATGCAACATGCATAATAAAATCTGTCATTCCCATAATAGAGATAAATTCAACCATCCATATATCTGAGCTAAATGATTTAACCTCATAACAAGTAAGGATTAACATAAAACACATACCATGCAAATGAATCTCATCAGAATAGAGGGAAACACCATTAAATCTATTAATACATAAGTGTATGTAATTGACTCAAACATTCTCATGGAAAATAAACTTAATAACTCTTATCACAAACAAACTGGAACTATAAGAGAGAGAGAGAGTAAGAATCATCATACAAAACAATTCCACGCATGTGATGCCAAGTAAAACATCACTTGGAGGGAGGAGCACCACCACCCAACCATTAATCACCTCTGATTCCTCCCGAGATGAAGTTCTTGCCAAGGATCAACTATCCTCAATTGATCGATGCACTGGGTATTTAATACCATCTTTCATGATTTAATTTCCATTAGCAATGTCCCACTTTTATGGATTTTTCCATTTGCATAGTTCTTTTTCGGAAAATCTCATCTTTATCTCCCACGAGGCTTTTCCTCATAAAATCTTGACTTTATCTCCCGCAAAGCTTTTATGTCTGATGAATCTTTATCTCCCATCCATCCGATGGATCTCCAATCCATCCAAGCTTATCTAGAATCACATATAGAAGTTTTATCTTGAAAGATTAATCTCTATCCCATTCCTCAGTGGGATTTGGCAAGAATCTCCTCTCTCTTGGTGCTCCACCCTCCAAGTGATTTATTTTATTAATTTATTTAACAACACATTTTATTTTCATATTACATATCACCCAGATTTCCTCAGCTTTGGCTTAGAATAGTTTAACCCACAAAGGAGGGTATCACACCTAGCTTTCCTCAGCTTAGGTTTACAATCATTTAACACACAAGGGAGGATATCACACCTAGATTTAACTAACTTAGGTTTACAATAATTTAGCACACAAGGGAGGGTTGTTACAACCCCCGTAGGAAGAGGTACTGTAGTCTTTCAAACTGAATCAGGAGAACGACTTCAAGCAACCAATGTGTTGCATGTGCTAGAATTGGGGATGAACTTACTCTCTGTATCTCAACTTCAAAATAAGGGCTATGCAATTTTCTTCATTAAGGAGAAAGTATATTTCAAACACCCGAGTTGGAAAAGGATAGCCCAACTTGGAATCAAGAGTAATAGGCTGTATAGATTACAACAAGAATCTCCCATAACATTGATAGGCAGCAATGGAGATAAAGGTTTTAATGAACTATGTCACATGAGGATGGGACACCTACACCATGGGGCTCTGGGAATTCTCAGGAAAACAATATCAAGAGTTCCAAATAAAGTACCGAACGAGATGATGTATGCAGAGGGTGCGCTCTAGGCAAGTATACCAAAGCAGTGTTTTCCAAAAGTAACAATAGGGCTTAGAGTGTTCTTTGATACACTCAGACATCTGTGGACCTATGTCCACAAAATCTCTTAGTGGTGCCGAATACTTTGCCACCTTCATCGATGACCATTCTAGGAAGACTTGGATCTACTTTCTGAAAACCAAGGATGAGGTTTTTGGCCGATTCAAAGAGTTCAAGGCTCTAGTAGAGAATATGACAGGAAATAAGATAAAAGTGTTGCGCTCAGACAATGGTGGAGAATATGTTGACAAGGACTTCACCGATTTTTGTGCTAGGGATGGCATCAAAATAGAGTGGAGAATTCCCTACAATCCGAAGCAAAATGGAGTAGCAGAAAGGAAAAACATGACTATTGTGGAAGTAGCTAGGGCGATGTTGTATGATTAGGATATGCCCAAATTCCTGTGGGAAAAATCACGCACCATGACGGTTTGTGTCCAGAACAAGACTCCACATAGGGAATTGGGAAAGATCACTCTAGAAAGTGTCTTTACCGGGAAGACACCTGAAGTCATTCATTTTAGGATATTTGGGAGTTTTGTGTATTGCCTTATACCCGAATAAAAGAGAAAGAAATTAGATAAAACTGCTGAGAAAGGATATCTTGTGGGATATAGAGAGAATGCTAAGGCATATAACGTCTATCTTCTAGGGAGTAGGAAGGTAGTAGTTCAGTGGGATGTAAAGTTCATGGAGGACAGAGCTTTCAGGAAATCCCGAGAAATGCCTTCCAAGGAGCAGTCAAAATAAAATTTGTTGGTCCGACGACTTTGACCAATAGAAACTAGTACCAACAATTCTCCTAAAGGTAGAGATTTAGAACATGAGGAATCTTAGGAAGAGGAATAGTTGATATATGTACCCACTACCAGTGGAAAAATGAGCCGGGAACTCCGATAGATTCTACAGGATGCAGAGGACTTCATTGGTGCACCTAGGAATGATAAAAGGGAGAGAAGAGAGCCAAACAGATGTCAAGCCTTAGCAGCGTCGGTTGGGGAACCATCTAGTTTTCAGGAGGTCGATCAACATCAAGTATGGGTAGATTTTATGGTGGAGGAATACAATTATATAATGGTCAATGATGTTTGGGAAGTGGTACCTAGGCCTCATGACAGGTCAATGGTAGGTTCGAGATGGATCTACAAAGTCAAATATGTTGCAGACGACAGTGTGGAGAAATACCAAGCCAGGTTTGTGGCTAAGGGGTATGCTCAGAAGGAAGGGATAGATTGCGAAGAAAACTTCACCCCAGTAGAAAGGTATACTTCTATTAGAACCATGATATCCCTTGCAGCATAGATGGGGTGGCATATTCACCAGATGGATTTCAAGACGATGTTCTTGAACAAGGTGATAGAAGAAGAAGTATACATTGAAAAACTAGAGGGTTTTGAGACACATGAGAAGAAATATCATGTATGCAGATTAAAGAAAGCCTTGTATGGGCTTAAACAAGCACTTAGAGCATGGTACAGTCGAATTGATGGCTACTTGCAAAAGATGGGGTTCGTCAAGAGTGACGCAGATCCTAATCTCTACTATCTTGTCGTAGAGAATGAGCCTCTAATCCTGGTGTTATATGGGGATGCTCTTTTATTGACAGATCATCTAGGCTCATCAAAGACTGTAAGAAGAACCTAGCCACATAATTCGACATGAAGGATTTGGGACAGATGCATTATTTCTCGGGGTTGGAAGTTTGGTAGCAGAAGGGTGAGATCTTCCTTAGACAAGGGGATATGCTACATAAATCTTGAAGAGATTCAGGATGCAGGACTGTAAACCTATGGATACTCTAATGATCACCAACTGGAAGAAAATTAATGCATCAGAAGACAAACATGTTGATCCCACCTTGTATAGACATCTTATAGGGTCCTTGATGTATCTGGTCAGTACCAGGCCATACATTTGTTACACTATCAACACCCTCAGTTAGTTCATGGTGGAACCCAAGAGGGCACACTAGGCAACGACTGAACATGTTCTCAGGTATATACAAGTAACAATCAAGCATGGAATATTGTACACCCAAGGCAATGACATCAGGTTGAGTGGGTTCACTGATGCAGATTGGGCTGGAAGTTCAGTAGATCGGAAAAGTACAACTAGGTACTATTTCAACATTGGATCAGGAATGACCTGCTGGTGTAGTAGAAAACATAAATTCGTAGCTCTAAGCTCAGATGAAGAAGAATATATGGAAACTAGCACAACTTCATGTGAAGCCATATGGCTTAGGAAATTGCTTGTGAATCTATTTAGGAGAAGGATGGAAGGGACCAAGATTTTGTGTGATAACCAGAGTTGCATCAAACTCTCTGAGAATCCAATATTTCATGATCGGTCGAAACACATTGATATCAAGTGTCACTTTGTCAGAGACTGTGTCCAATGAGGGGTAGTACAATTGAGGTACACTCCTACAGGAGAACAAGTGGTAGACATCCTCACCAAGGCTCTAGGAAGAACCAAGTTTGTTTATTTTAGGGAGAAGATGGGGATGGTGAAGAATCCATTTCAGTAGTAAAAATGGATAAGTATCGGAATTTGCAGCGCGATAGCTATTAATAACAATGCTATGGGAAGCATGATGCAACATATTAAGAGGAGATGCAGTACAAATGTAGTAGTGATAGTTACAGTGTCATGGGCAACAATACAAGTTGCAGCAGCGTAGGAGATGAGGGGCAAAGGACCAATTCCATGGATCAATGTGGTGCTTTTATTGGGAAACACTGCTAGAGCACATTCCTCGCTAAGAGGGAGTGTTGATTTTGGGTAGCATCAGATCTACTCTAGCTTCAAAATTTTGTGGAGGGAATAGAATACATGAGATCTCCAAGACCCATAAATTGTTTGGAGAAATTCCACCCAAATGAGGAGTTATTAAAATAATTAATATTTTTAATGGGTTCCTAAGTCTAAACTTAGGAAATAAAAATATTAATGGGTATTAATAAAGATAAGGGCGAGAAGCTTCTAAGAGACGAGGATCAAGCCTATTTTAATCTTAGCCTTTGATTTGAGACTTAATCTCGGCTGTTGACTCATCAACAGGAAAAGTATAGGAGAAGACTTGAGGATCATTTAGAGACACACCAACGGATACTTAATATCCCAAGGAAAATCGATTCTCAGAGAGAAGGAGATCGTTTTCAGAGGGAGAGTTACAGGGTGGAGGAAGAGGAGGGCGTCAACAAGAATCCATGACCGAGGAGGAGGTGACGCAAGGGTATTGAGAGACGACACAAAGAGAAGACGCAGTCTTCACACAGGCTGACACAGAACCATGCAGCGTGACACAGAAGTGGGAGAAGGGTCTCTAGGGTGTCAGAAAGTTTCCAAGAAAGGGATGAACCTTGTCTCAGGTGTTTTCTCTCAGTAGTATCTCAATTTGTCTATGAAAATCATTCATTGTAAAGCGATTTTTGCTAAAGATTAATAAAACCCTCATCTGCCGCACCGATTTTCCCACATTGGGTTTTCCGGGGACAATTGTCCAAAAACAACTGTGTTGATGTGATTGGTTCTTGTGCTTATTATTTTCTCTATATAATTATGTGATAACTACAATAGAATTTATTTTAATGTTTGCTGAAGGGATTTCGTAAATAACCTATTGTGAGAAATAAGTAGGTGAAATAAATCAGTTACTGCAGTAGAATTTCGGGTTAGAAATTTTCACACTTAGAAGTCACCATTTACTTTCCTTCAGGCCTTGGCACAATTTCCCAAACATCATTCTTCATTATTGATTGATACTCCTCATTCATTGCTTCCTTCCACACTTGCTGACTAGTTGCTTCTTCATATGTGGAAGGTTCTTCATCAATGAGTTTTTCATGAGAGCTACATAGCTGGAGAACTTCTTAGGTTTCTTCACCTTTCTAGATGTGCCATCAAGAGCTGCATGTCCTTTCGCCACTTCCAGTGTGGATCTAAGCCATGTTGGTCTCTTCTTGATATCTGGAACTATAAATAATTTTGCTGGATCTTGAGGCCCTTCTGGTCTTCTAGTACATTCTATAGAACTTGAATGCTCCTCTCTTGAGGCTTCATGTTTTACTTCTTCCTAGGAATCTATAAAGACTTCCTTATACCTCCAATATGCCACTTTCTCATCGAAGGTGACATCTCAACTAACCTCAATTTGTCACTACATTGGAATGTATATTCTGCAGGATTTTGAAGATTCACATATCCAACAAATATGCCTTTGTTTTCTGAAGGCTCAAGTTTCTTCCTCTTATCCTTAGGAACATGGATATATAATGGACAACCAAATATTCTCATGTGCCCAACCTATATCTTCCTTTTATAGAATGCTTATTTAAGAGTCATACCTTCCAGAACTCCATGAGGACTGCAATTTTGAATGTACACAATTGTCTGTGACTGTTGGGTTGTGTTATATTTTTTCCACGACTACCCCATGCGCGGGGGGTGACAGGGGGGGTAGTAGCCCCACTGTACGAGGTCTGGGGCAGTAGCCTGGGAATTTTCTTTTTGGACCCTAGATTAGGTGGGCAGACCTACCTATGGTTTTGTGCATGGATTTCACCCATGGTTTTGGGCATGATGGTTTTCAGTCCATGGTATTTTGTAGATCCAGTCAAGAGGACTATGGTTATGTTCTAATATAGGGTTAATGGATTGGGGTATATTGATGCTTTGACATGTATATATATGTATTGTAACATTGAAAGGAATATAATGAAAAATCAATCTGGTAGTCCCGGTTTTGGGATCCAGGGAGAAATCTTTGTGTATATTTATTTTATGATTTATTCTCTCGCCATTGTTTATTTTCTGCTTTTTAGAATTCATATGCAGGTTATTTTTGTACAGGGTTAAAACCTACAGTGACGCTACACCCCATAAGAACAATGACAAGTCCATATCATGCATCATGGCCCCGACAAATTCTTCAATGGACCTGCTCTTTCATTCTACTACACCATTCTATTATGGACTATAGGGGATAATTAACTCCCTCTTGATCCCAACTTGCTTGCAAAAAGCACCAAGCTCCTTTGAGGTGTATTCTCTCCTTCATTGTTAGATCTCAATATCTTGATTTCTATCTGTCAAGTTTTCCACTTCAACTTTGAATTCCCGGAACTTGTCGAATCCCTCATCTTTTGACTTCAAGAGATATATCCATGTTTTACAAAAGAAGTCATCAATAAATGTTACATAGTACTTAATGTAACGAACAAAGTTTGTCCACTAAGTGGAATGCTCTGATACCAATGTAACGACCAAAAGTCGTATACGCAACATAAATCTTTAAAATACTTCAAAGACATAAATGTTCATTGTAAGACATGTAACTATATATTGAATATTGTATATTGAATTGATGTAAGATAAGAGATATTACAAATGAGAATGAGGGCCTACTTATATACCCTAGGGAGGGGCCCTTTTATGAATGATCATGTCTCTAAGGCATGTCTCTTCATTACTAACTAACTAACCATTAGTTAATTAATTATTAATTATTATTATTATATTTATTATTTTTATAACATTGCCTCTCTCTTCAAGAAGTTTTGTCCTCAAAGTTTACTGAGAATATCTTCTTGTGTTTGAACTTTCATCTTTGTTGATACAAAATGATATGATGCTTTGAGTGATAGACAAAATTGTCATACTGAGAACGAATTAGACCATCCTAGATTGATCTTTTGATCTCTGGAAATTTGTGATGAATAGTTTTCATAGGACTAGATTATCCAAATTTCAGTATTCTTGGGAACATAAATTTTTCGTTTATGTTCTGAATTATACTAGTATATAGTTTGATTGGAAAGTCTGCTCTTGTGATTTAGATGTCAATAAATAGTTCTTCTGGTTGGACTTTCCCTTATCATATTAGTGGTTGTTTCCTGATTTCCTTCAGACATTGTTGTTGTTGAGTTGGCTACTGAATCATCATTTGGAATTTCCATCGTTTGAACTCTTTTCTTTTATAATTTTTTTTCTAATTCTTTCTTTTTAAAAGTGGCCAAGGCCCTGACCGAAAATGGAGAAACTCCAACTCATGTAGTGAAACACTTTAGTTGCAAAGACAAGTTGATGGCCAAAGGCCAGGATCCTGCCAACATGGCTTTGATACCAATGTAACGAACAAATTTCACCAATATAATGACCAAAAGTCGTATACGCAACGAATTTTTTTAAAATACTTCAAAGACGTAAATGTCCATTGTAAGACATGCAACTGTATATTGAATATTGTATATTGAATTGATGTAAGATAAGAGATATTGCAAATGAGAATGAGGGACTTCTTATATACCCTAGATAGGTGCTCTTTCATGAATGGTGATATCTCTAAGACAAGCCTCTTCATTACTAACTAACTAACTAACTAACTAACTAACCACTAGTTAATTATTTATTATTATATTTATATTTATATTTATTATTTTTATATTAATTATATTCATTACATACAATGAACTACCAAGCAATTTTATAGGTATCAGACCACAAACATCATAATGAAGCAAGTCCAAGGCTTCCTTAGACCTTTTTTCACTATATGGAAATGGTTCCTTGATGTTTTTTCCACGAGCACAACCTTTGCATATACCATCATTCTTAATTAGTAGAGATTTATTAAGGCATTGTACATCCTCTTGGAGGTATCATGATTTGCAATGTAGGGGATGAGATGATCTCTAATAAAATCTACTATTAGACTAATGGTAGTAATGTCATCCTCCTTGAACTTTTCTTTCCTAGTTGTATCAGTTGGTTTAGTAGTCTTCCTTGTCACAATATCCAACACTTTGTTCTTGGCAAGAATGAGATCTATTATGACTTTTCTAGCTCTGAAGTTTGATGCTCCCTCTAACTTGTTTTTGGATTTCATGGAGGAAGCCATAGATGTCAATGTATAAAAAGGAATTTAATAAAATGACCTCTCTAAGGTTTATGTAAAAAAGATCTCAATGTTTCTTCCTTCCTTTACCAAAGCTATGATACCATGTTGGTTTTCTAGTGCAATTAGGGTTAGCACAATATTTCTGAAATTCTCATAATTACTTTTGATGTAGATCTTCTTTTAACTTATTCCAATATATCATTCAAAAATTATACTTTAGAAATTCAACAATGGAGAACTGTAGAACAATAGAGATCACAATGCACAAAAAGAGAGACACAATTTACCCTGAGAAAACCCACCAGGGGGAAAAACCTAGCAACCTTTTCAATATAGAAATTCTTCTTATTCATTGAGAGACACACCCAGACCTATGGTCAAACCTGGTGTTCTTGTCCAAGTCAAGTCACCCAAATTGATCTTTCACTTTGCTCTTGATCCTGCACTTCCAGAATTTCGACCCTCTTGTAATAGCCAGTTGCCCCTGAATTTTGACCTTGCAAATAGTTGTCCCACTAACCCAAAAATTTTGGCCCCCTACAATCGTTGCCTTGCAAAACGCAAACCATAAAGAAAAATATTATTTCACACGTGCCAGATGCTAGAGAGAGGGAGAGGAGAGATAAAACTTGACCTTCTTCTTCGTCCTTCGCTTACTTGCCCATAAACAGTCTTGTGTGTGGAATGCAAATTTTCCCAAATGAGGAGGTTGAATTGCTTTTATACAATAGTCTGTCTAGGGTGAATGGACATGGCTCGCTAGGGCCAACTTGACTTGGAGGGAAACCAACTTGTCACTTTTAGAGCCAAAAATTACATCTTAAAAATTTAAATTTTCATTTTTTAAAAGTCGCAATGAAACTTTGACTCAAAATAAATTTTACTTTGACTGAAGCATTTATAAATATGTTTTTACAATAATAATACAATTACATCAAGTGATCAGATGTACATTATGAAGATCAACCATAATTACAAATTCAACATTTAATTTATCATGAATAATGAAAATGTTTTAATTTAAACACCATTAACATTAAAAATTCAGCTTCCATCTTAATTTTCATTATGATTTTTTTTTTAATTAATATAATTCCCATAAAATATTTTAATCAGTAGATATAGAGAGAGGATATGTTTTAGCAAAATCTTTTGTATCATAAATTTTATTTCTCTCTCGATACTAATAATCTTAACTTTATATTTGTCGATTGTTCTTATAAGAAATAGAATACGCCCTTGAAAATAGCCTACAAATAAATATTTGTAGTGCCAACTCACAAGATCTTTAAATCCCTTAAGACTTTTGGTTAAAATTTCTCTTTAATTCTTATCTTCATTTTTTTACTATTGGATAATATTTTCATTCACCCGTTTGATTTTTATTTCTTCAATAGAGTTTCTTTATTAGTAATTGCCAAGTCATAAATTCATTATGCACTCATAAGATCTTTAATCACTCTTATTACTTTTGGTTAAATTTATCTTTAATTCTTATCTACCATCTTTATTCTTGGATAATATTTTCATTGACCCATTTGATTTTTATTTCTTCAAAAGCATTATGATATAATTTCTTTATTAATAATTGCCAAGTCGTTATTCCTTCATTAGCCACCACAGTTTTCTAACTTTTGTAGAAAGGCACATGTGTACAATGTCATCTAAAATCTATGGACAATCTTATGTACTTTTTGTTCAACATTTAAAAAATAATTTTCCTTTCTCAAAAATATCTAATAATTTTTTAAAGATAAATCTTTAATAATTTATATTTTAGATTTAACAAGTTTTTATTTGATTTCACTAGAATGAAAAATAAGTGGAGATTTTTCTATTAAAATGATACACATGCATATATCGTTTATTTGTATTGAATTCATCTTTCATAGTTTTTTAAATTTTGGATGATGATTTATATTCTTTAACATAATTCTAATGGATAAGGTGTCTAACATCTTTCACTTTAATTTGAAGAGGATGTGTTCTCTGAATATGGTGGTTTTGGGATGACCACAAACCCAATGGCTAGAAGATGTTGAAATCTTCAACTAAATAGTGGTCTAAGAATTACCACCAACTATAGTGCTTGGCTCTAATGCCCAACAATTCCCGAAACATTTCTAAATTTGTCTAGAAGTTAATGCCTTTCGTCGATCCGAAGTGCTTGGCAATAACGAGTTGAAGATGATCACAAATTGTTGATGGCTCAAAAATTTGGACCTAAAGCTCAAGAGTTCTTGGAACATTTCCAAATTTGGCTAGAAGTGAATTTGGATCTAAGTAATAGGTTGCGTGGTAGGGTTTGTTTGTTGCTTTTATCCCCATCTAGGTTTGAATCTCATGCTATGACATGTTTAACTATATAACAAGATTATCTACCTTAATTCCTTATAATAATAAATAGATGGTGTTCCTAAAAGTAACTAGTACCAGATTGATACAGTAAACTACATTAAAAAAAAAATTCAAAATCACCACAAACCAAATTAAACTCATAAATGTCGCTCTCGCTCTTGTTATATCCGTTGGCTACTTTCTTATTTCTACTCGATTGATGTGACACTCCAACACAACCCCACGCTCCCGATTCTCCGTGCAGTGAATCTCGTTAAATATGACCCAAGAGACCTCTTTCAAAACCTAGGAACTGCCGTGGAACATCCTCTTGAGAATCTCATTGTTCATAGTGAGGCATTAGGAGACATTAACACATCGTCTGTCATTAACCCGACGTCAGTGAACCCATGTCCAAGGTCCCAATATTTCTGTTTGTTCAGGGCTTTCAAAGGTTGCGTGTAGATGACCCATTGCTTGTAATTGAAGGCCACAACGATGGCATGCTCGGCCACATCCATCTTCTTGGCTGAAGTCTGGGCCAACAAGAGCACTGATTCATTGCACTCCAGGCAGGGCAATGAAACGAAATGATATTTTAAGGTCCACGAGACTAAAAATACTCTATGAGATCATTAGTTCCATTTTTTCGCTTTTTGCAATTCAATCCTTTTCCGTTTCAAATTGATGATGAGTTGGCCCAACCTTTCAAGAATCCCCTCGCTAAAGAGACAATGCCGAGAAACATATGCTAACATGTTCTCATAACTTTCTCTAATGTCTTTGAATGCATCACATTCCAAAATGAAATGTTTTTCAGATTCCATAGCCCTAAATGTGAAAAATGTACACACCCGTTCTTCTCAAGCTTCTTTAGGCTTTTTCCACTGTCCTATTTCACACTAAAGTTGATGCAAGTTGGTACTTAATCGAGCAATAAGAACCTTTTCCCTCCACGAAAGGCTAGCTCCAATGAACTCTTTTTGTTGTAGATCACACGTAGGGTTGAATTCCTCAATGTAGTACTTCTTCTTGCTACCCAGCTCTTTTCCCCATACATTTTTACGAAACTTCTCCATAACAAAAACCTTTAGTTCCTTTCTATTTGTGGGACAAGCATTGAGGTGGATATTCCATTTTTGCATCCATGTGTAGTTTTGTTTCGTCCATGTTTTCTTTCTTTCACTCATGCCTTCCTTGAAGATAACATTAGGCCATCTACCTACTCTCATTTTCTCAATTCTTTTAGATATCTTATGAGCGACACCATAACAATTGCTTCAATGGGAGTTGCTCTTGTTTCCCTCAACATTATCTCATAAGGTACTGGACATTTTATTTTGAACTGGCTCATGATTAAGCATTTTTGGATTTTTCTCAACTTGTTTCCATTTTGAGACGGGGGTGCCGCTAGCCCACAATTCACACCCATATAGCATCACTAGACAAACTAGGAGTCCAAAAGGCACTTTAATCATTTTCCAATCCCATAACTCTGCCTCTCTACATCTGTTTTGAAGAGCATATAATGCTTTCCACCCTCCTAAAATTGTCTTCTTTCTATAGTCCTCCCAATTGAGTGTGTTTTTGAAATCAATCCCGAGGTACTTGTACTCATTTACTTCTTCAAGAATGTTGCCTTCAAAGAAGAAAGTATGCTAGATCTGCTTCCTTTTATTAGAGAAAATCATTATTTTGGTCTTTCTAGTATTGACTTGCATCCTTGCTACTCTACAAAAGTGCTTAGGGGCATATGAGTGCATTTTCAATACATGGGCCGATTTAGAAATTAATACAATATCATCAACATATAAAAAAAAGCTTTATCACAAACTCCCCCAACCGAACACCATCTCCACCTTGCAGATTTAGCCACTCTTCCAATTTACCAATATATAAACCGAAAAGAGTAGGGGATAAAGGGCAACCTTGCTTGAATCCAATGTCACTTCTAAAGCTTTCTGAAATACCCACTGAGGTTCTAATTTTGACTTTCACTTCTTCATAAAGTCAATGGACAACGACTCTATAATGCACAAGAATTTCAAGTTCTTCCATTCTACGCCACAACTTATCTCTAGGGACTATATGAAATGCTTTTTTTAAGTCAACAAAGCAGCAAAATACTTCTTCTTTGTTCTCCCAAACCATTTCAACAATGTGTATCAACGTGATACCATGATCCACTGTAGAATGCTTCAGCCTAAAACCGCTTGTCCTCTTGCCCTCTTTTCTTTTATTTTTGCCCACTTACTAATTCTGTTTTCTATCATGCTGCCGAAAAGCTTTGGAAACAAAGGATTGATCATAACTGTTATATAGTTGGATAGATTATTAATGTCTCCACTTTTAAAAAGGGGTATTTCTAGGCTTGTTGTCCAATCTCTTGGGAATCCTTACTGAATGATGTTGTTGAATATTTGCATGATGTGCGGTGCACGAGCATTCATTCCCCATTTTAGATACTCTGCTTGAAGTTCAACCAAATCCTTCGCCTTCCTTGTTTTCAACTTCTTAAATACAGTCTCCACCTCCTGTAACCTGAAGAGCTTTGAATTTGTGTTGATCCTAGGGGGGGCTCTGCCTCAGATTCTTTCTCGTAGAGTTGCCTTGCATATTCAAACAATTGATTGGCTGTAATATTATTTTCAATATGATTCTTCTTTAGAGTTCCTGCCAGAAAAGCTTTGGATTATTTTTGCTTAAATATATTAACTCTTCTCTCCTTGTTTGCATGAACTCATCTTTTTTCCTTTTTAGTATCTACTTATATAAATTTACATTCATCTTCTCCCTTCTTTCTTTTTTCAAGGTTCTCCTTGCCATTTGCATTCGTTATCAAACCAAGCCTTTACAGGAAAACAATTTGATTATGATTTCCTATTTTTTTCTCTTTTTCACTTCTCAAGTGCACTTTGAATTATATTTGTTAACTCATGATTGTTGAAGCTTTCGAAACCAATTTTCTCCTTCTGAATTAATCTCTCTAACATTGTCTTGAAGATAATACAATTTTCTTGTGTTAGCAGAATTTTGCCCCTTGATAGTGTTTGTTGAGAGCATTGGGTTTTCCTCCTATGTTGCCTTTCTTCTAACCATGATAGCCTTATATAAATTGGGTTATGGTCCAATTTTAAGTCCCAAATATGTTCTCCAATATTAACTTCATCTATCTTTTCTATCAAGCTTTGTGAACACATCACATAGTCAACGACACTTGCCCCATTGTATGTGTTGCAAGTGAAGTTCCGAGACCTTTTCCATCTATCTATACCATTGCAAATAATTAAGTTGAAAGCCCCACATGGTGTAAGAAACTCCTCTCCAAAATGATTGCTTACTTTGTCATCTTCTGAACACCTCACCCATTGGGGATTCTCCTCTTCAGTGAGCCAAATATGATTGATATCTTATTTGCAACAAAGAATGCTAGCTTGATTATTTATTGTTCTAGCATTGAAATCTCCCACTAAAAGAACTTCTCCCTATTGAGAGTACATGGCAATATCTTGTTTTAACGCTACATGCGGATCCTTGCTGTCAAGCCCCTTATTTTTGTAAGTTTTTGAGACTTGAGGGGAAAAATAACATGCTACAATTCTTATGTGATTCTCATTCTCTGATATTTTTAACCATAAATATTGCTTATTTGCATCTTCTTTAATTAACTGAATGTGACAACCTTCTTTTTCTTTCACTAAAACCACTATTCTCCATACCCTTTGCCATTTTATGCTACCTTGTTCCAAACTGCCAACTTCAAATGACCGTTAGACATAGGAGTTTTGCAACCATCATGCTCATGAGTTTCTGTGAGACAAATTATGCCTCTACCTTTTGCAAAAGGCCCTAACCCAGGTCCCCTCTTCCAAGGGTAACCTCTACAATTCCAACATATTAAATTTAGGTAGACCTGGGTAGGATTTGACTGCTATGCAATTTGGCACATAAGACTCAAATTTGAGTCTTCACCCCTTTTCATCCATGCCACTCTTGTTGTTTTCATCCCTATTATCGAATTCTTTGCTTTTTCTTTACTGCTAGCGTACTACCCTGTTTTGCTTGGAGGCCCAAACACTGCAATAACGACTTTAACATTGTACAACCATGCCTTTCTTGCTGTTCTAATTTTCTCCACTTCATCCCTTCTTTCCTCTTGTTGTTTTTTGGTTAAATCTTCAACGAGGAAGAACTGTGAGCCTTTCAAGAGTTTTTTTTTGTCCAAAAGCTAGTGTTTGTCTTGTACGCTTGCCATGGTGGCTTTTATGGGTCGAGGCCTCTCTTCATATATCCTCCCAACCTTCCTTGCTTGGAAAATTTGTCCTTTCCAATGTAGTTTCTCTTTCAGAAAGTCTCTTGTCAAATTGAGAGTACTTTCATTCTTCCCATAATTTCTTATTCCCCTGATAATAAAGTTTGTTTCCCTATCATTTATTTCTTTGTGTTCTATTTCCTGTGCTCTATGAGCACTTGCATCTTCTTCTTCTTCTGTCCTTATGTAACCATTAGAGTCTTCAGCTCTAGCTTTGATTTATTTTGCACTATCTTTCTCAATGTTCTTTTTTGCCTTCTCTTTGGAAATCTCTGTTTGCTGAGATACTTGTGTATCTCCTTGAGTTTGTTTAGAAATTATCACATCCCTGTTTGTTGTTATCAATTCTTTCATGCTTTGCCACGTTGTCTTCATGCTTTTCCATTCTTGTTTTCCTGTCTCTAGAGCCTCTTCTAACATTGTTACCTGTTCTTTTAAAATTTTATTACCTTCCATTAGACATCGGTTTGCAACTTTGATCTTTGAAATTTTATGGTCCCTTCCCTGTTCTTTGGCTTCCAAAATCTCCAACCTTGTCCTAGCCTTCATTAGTTCTTGGACATATAGATATGATGACCAAGTAAGAGGTGTAGATGTGGGATTGTAAATGATTGATTTTTTTTTTTTTTTAGATTGGTTTTCTTCTCATTTGTTCCCATTTAAGGCGCACATGCCTACTCCTTAAAATGCCCTGATATTGTTTTGCATTTACCCAAATCCACTTCCCTGTTTTGTCTGTTGAAGCAATTTTGACTTAACCCAAATGATTTGTTTCCACAAAACCTGAGATTTCCTTGTCATTTTTATCATTTTTAACATTTACTTGATGTACTAGCTTCTTTTGAGAGATTTTTTGATCAGTTGTTGTAGCAAGTGTTGACATTATGGCACAGGTGTTGTCCTTGATGGCAACCTTCTTTGGTATCAGATCTCAGTTCAGGCACTCAGAAAGTAGAAAAAGACATATACACAGGTTCATCTAGAAGAAGGCGCGTATACACGCGGGTTATATTTTACAAAAGTGCGTATATGTTGAGGATCATTCTTTTGGTCCATGGCAGTTAGATCTTGGAACTTGAACCTATGTTTTGGACCATGGCGTCTCGTCAGATGTGTTGATCCCTAGTCTTTGGTTCATGGTATTGAAATGTTATGGTTTTGGACCATGGTATTGGGGAAGGCCTAAGACTATAAAAGAGGAAGGAGATCTTGTGACAAATCAACAATCTGAATTATAATTGAAGATCTGATAAAGTGCTAGAACTGGTATATTGGGTGGTGATGCAGATCTGGATCTGAAGGAAGGAGGAACCTTAGCGCAAAAGGAAGGATAAGTTCTATTCATGAGTCATAATCTTTAAGCTCCAATGATAGTATCTTTGTATGATTTTGATCTGCTAGATGTGACGCTTGCTTGATCTATCTGGTAATATGGGTTAATTAATGATTGAATAGTTGAAAGAGTGAATTATCCTTCGTAAGATCTGTACGCAGGTTCAGTAAGGAAAAGACGCGTATACACGCAGTTTCAGTGAAGTAAAGGAGCATATACGCAGGTTGTTACATACGCAGATGCGTATGAACGCTAGTTTCAGGCTTTTGAACTGGCGTATATAATCTAAGCTGTGATCTAGCTGCTTCTGTCTATTGCTGTTGTGTTCTGGGTTCTGCTTTCTGGTGTATGGTTTCTGGTACTGTGTTTTGGGTACAACTGTAAGGAGAATATCTAATTGATTCAGATCTAATTTGTGAAAAGGAGATTGGTTGATTCTTGATGATTGTTTGATGTTCATGGATCCAGTCTGAAAATTGATGAAACGTGGTCCTTGGAAGAAAGAGAAGGTTGTAGCCTTCTGTAGGCCAACACCTACGTACTAGTATCTTGGCTAGTGCAAGAGCAAAGGGGGTTGTAGCTCCCTTCCAAGAGAGCCTGGAAAACGTGAGAGAGTTGTAGCTCTCTACAGGTTGCAGCCTGCATACTGGTAAAAAGACTGCACCAGTATATTGTAAAAGAAGTTTCTAATAAAAAAGAAGATAGAGATGAATTGCAGCAGGTGGTTTTCACCCACATTGGGTTTCCACCTTATATCTTGTGTTCTTGTGTATGACTGTTTCTTTGCTCTGTTTTACTGTCTCTGGTTACTGCTATTTGATTCTGCATCACAGATTAACAATCATCATCAAAAAGATTAAGTAAAGTAAAAGCTTACTTTGAATACGCAGGTTTCCTTCTGCATAATCGCGTATATACGCAGGTTAATTAAACTGAAGTAGCGTATATCAGTTGTTTTGAAAAGGAATAATTACTTTGATAATACCGATTCACCCCCCTCTCAGTATTATTTCCAACAACAAGTTTATGAATACTTCTTGCGAGTTGGGAATAAGATAAAGGCTTCTTCTTATGCTTGGCTCGACATATATTATTTTTGACAAGAGTTAAAATTTTGGCAGCTGGATCATTATCGCTTTGGATCTACGGAATGAAGCCACCAACCTTCCAAGTTTTCCGATCTGCCTATCCGATTTTTCCAAAAGTGGAAGAAGGCAAAGCAAGTGGTGCCCTACTTGTGCTTTGGCCCGTTGGCACAGAAAGGGTGAACGGGTAGGTCTTTGCCATGTAGGTTTTTGTCTCAATTAAAATTTTGTTAGGATTTTGATAAAATTTTGTAGAAATTTTTAGAAATTCAGATTACAGTTATCAAGTTTGAAAATTTTAGCTATTACAAGTTTTTGATGATGCTAAATCTATTTCTACGAATAAAACCATTCAAATAATGTGAAATGACCATCCACTCAAAACTTTCTCCTTAAACAACGCATTCAAAATAACGCCATGTATGTATGGTATTGTTCATGGCCCATGGGTACGGCCACCTTGTGGATGTAGGTTCAAACCATGCTATGACTCTATCAATTTATCCCCATTTTGTAGCATGTGGAACAGGAGGGCCGAGAGTTCGACATCAGCGACAGCAACAACTTAATTGTCGATGGAGTGAGCAAGACGATCTACTACTCTCGGACTGTACTCACGAAGCTGGCCCAGACTGCGTAAAGAGGAGCACTAATGTAAAGGGTGCAAAAAGGAATAATGCAGAGAAAAAATGGCACCGGGGAGGAAAACCCTTTAGTATTTCGAAAAACAAAAGCCACCCTACATGTCTAAATATCTCCATGGCTTTTGGATTTGAAACCATAGCACTGATACCTTGAGGCAATTGGCGGTTTTGAGAACCTCACATACTGAAAATTATCGTCAATTACAGAAATGCAAAGTAGCCTTCTGCATTCTTGAGAGAAATTGAGGTTGGAACAAGACCAAGGCAATGAGGAATGTAATTTAGGTTGTAGTTTCAAAAAGGAATCAACACACATAAATTGGATTTGAATTTTGATACATGGGAAAGACAAAAACAGTTGACAGTTTGATGATCATGGTAAGGATTTATGGATGATATCAATGGGTTAATTTTGCCCTTTTTGGGTTGGCGTTGGCCTGACTTATGGTAATTTGAACTGATTTACATAATATTTTATAATATAAAGATGCCAATTGAATTGTTAATGTTAATTTATTTACTTATTAAATATATGACAAAATTATTTGACTAATCTTATCTATTTACTAAAGGTATAGTTTAATTTATAGACAAAATGGTCTTTTTCATCATGTTTTTTCAGGTTAATTTTAATCAAAATTTGACAAAGATTTTTTAAAGCTTGAGTTTAAATTGTTTAATCTACATAATTAGAGTGCTTCTGGGTTTTTCAGGGTGTTGAATCCATTTATGCATTCAAAAATATATTTTAAACAACAAAAATTCTTGAAAATGTATTGCCTAATTTTAGTGAATTCCTGTGAAAAAAGCTATTTCATCCATAAATTAGATTACTCCTTTATTAAATATATATAACAAAAATATTTATTTGACCTATTATTTCATATGAATGGCAAAGATTTTGAATGATATAATAAGTAGATTTATTAATCAAGAAAATTCTAAATTATACACAAACTTAAAATAAAAATTATACATTATTTTCAATTTTTAAGTATTGATGCAGAGCCATCTTTATGCGGAGGCAACTGCTATAAAAATTATGATGTAAAACATCAGTGAAGGATGTTTGATGTAGAATCTGGTTGAACAGATTTGAAATAGATCTTTGCTGAAGATGATTGATGTAGATTTTTTGATGAAGACAGCTGAGGTAAATGCTGGTTGAAGATGATTGATATAAATTCTAACCTTTAAACTTTTCAAAACAGAAAGTTCATTTTGTCACAAGATAACTGCGATGATTTATTAAAACACAATCGATAATTTGCACTTTGACCGTTGATTAAATTCAGTAATGAAGTTTCTTATAAGAAATTTCTGCATCAATAGTATCTCTATAGCAGATTTATATAAACAATTTGTGCGAGATTTATGCAGTAGATTTCTTGTAGCAAATTTTTTATAGCAGACAAGAAAAGAACATCCACGTTTTTTTGAAATATAAACCAATAAAATGCAATGGGTGGTAAAATAATTTTCAAATCAAATTTTATCCAACTATAAGCGAAATATGCAGTTAGACTTTATTATTATTATTCATAAATAAACTCCAAAAAAATCAATTAAATAAAGAGATAGATGTTTCTACCTTTCTACTTACAATATCCAACTCAGATTGTTTGATCAGAATTTTAACAAACACCCACTAGGCATCCTCAAAACATCTGTTCTTTCACTTTATCAAATAATCATAATACCCCTTGTTTTGGGAGCTCTTGTTGACCCTCTTCACCACAACTTCCTCTAGCTCTTCGGCCAGCTCAATGGGAAAATATTTTTTCCACTTATCGAGGTTACCTCCTTCATCACCTCTTTCTCCTATATAAAAGTTGTACAAGTGACCAACATTGAAGATCGAGAAGTGTCAAATTCCTCTGGTAATTCCAACTTATAAGCATTACAAGAAATATTCTTCAAGACTCGGCATGGTCCAATTTTCTTGTCCATGAGCTTACTTTACATACCTCTATGGAACCTACCTTTTCTTAAATGTGCCATCATCAACTCACCTTCTTCAAAAGTATTTTGTATCCTTCGCAGATTTGTCCCTTGCTTATTATTGGAATTGCTTTGCTTTAGATTTTGTTTTACTTATGCATTTCCTACATGTCCTTTGCAAATTCATTGGCATCAACACTCCTTTTATCTTCTAGATTTGACAACTTAACCAATTCCATAACTCCACTTGGAAATTAACCATAAACAATTTGAAATGGACTTTTTCTATTAGACATGTTGACTAAATCGTTGTAAGCGAATCAATCTATGCCAAAACCAAATCCCACTATCTTGGTTTCTCTCCACTCAAACTCCTTAACAAATTCCCCAGACTCTGGTTTACTACCTCGGTTTTCCCATCCATTTTTGGATGGTATGCTAAAATTTATAGCAACTTGGAACCCAATTTCTTCCAAAGTATCTTCCACAAATGTCCACGGAATTGGATATCTCTATCAGAAGTGATACTCCTTGGCAGTCATGTAATGTCACAATTTCATGGAAGAACAAAACAACCACTTCAATAACATCATTAGTTTTATTGTACCGTCTTCAAAAACCATCATAGAATCACGACCTTCTTGTGTTCTAAGAATCCATACTTACAAATTCCAAAGCTTTCTTTGGTAATGGAAGTGGAGTATACAATCTTGTGTTGTGATTCCTTCCTTTCACCAACTTCCAAATTCTATACCACTCAACCAGTTTCTTACCATCCTTGTTGATGTTGAGCCAAAAATATTTCTCCTTCGCCAACATTTTGGTCTTATCAACACCAGAATGTCCAAGCAAACCTCCATTATGTATCTCTTTCACAAGATTTAGGCATAATGAGCTCTGCAGAATGCACAAACTCTAATTCTTAAATAAGAATCATTCTTGGATGTGGAATGTTAGTTCTTGGTAGCATCAGAAGAACTCTAGCCTTGAAAATTGGTGGAGAGGCTAAGGCACGAGTTCTAAAGAAATTACGAACTGTTTGGTGAAATTCCACCCGGATTGTATTTCATTAAAATAATTAATATTTTTAATGCAGTTCCTAAGTCTAAATTTAGGGAAATTAAAATATTAATGGGTATTAATCAAAATATGGGTGAGAATGATCTAGAAGGTAGATCAAGTCATGTTTTAATCTTAGCCATTGATTAGAGACTTAATCTCGATCGTTGAATACTCAATAGGAAAAGTGTAAAATGAAGGCTTGGGGTTCATTTGAAAACACAGAAAGAGATATAATTGATCTGGAATTCGATTTATGGGGTAAGGAAGCTGAGAAATTCGAACTAAGTGATCATTCAACAAGAGAGGGACAATGAGAATCCGGGAGAAGGAATTTCCGGAGAACACTGACAGAGAGGCGGAGAAAGCTTGTGGAGAGGCAGCGGAGAAGCCGAAAGAGCTAATGTCAGGCTAGTCTGGGCCCATGCAGTCCTGACGCAGAGCCAGAAGGGTCAGCGCAGAGCAAAAAATCTTCCAGTCAAGTAGAATCTAGAACTACCGAGAACAACAGGAACTGCCAGGAACCGTCGGAACAACCAGGATAGCTAACGTAGGACTAGTGCAGAAATAGTCAGGGTTAGCCAGTCTTGTGCTAGAATTCTTGTAGGTGAAGTGAGGTAAAACTCACTTAGATTTTTCGCCAGTATTTTCTCTGTAAAGGCTTGCTAGATGAGCATTCTAGATTTATATTCAGATGTTTCTCTTGCATAATAATAAACCCTCAGAACTGCTGCACCCATTTTCCCACATTGGGGTTTTCCGGGGACTATTGTGTCAAAAATAAGTGTGTTTTATGTATCTTGTTCTTTGGTCTGCTTTCTATTTCATGAGATCAAATATTTAATTAGTGTAGGATACAAAAGTTATTTTCTTTAATATTCAGAAGAATAACTTGATGAATGTAATTTAAAAATCAAGTAGGTGAAGTAGATTCAGATTTGCTGCAGTAGGGGTTCCTTCAGTAGATGGAATTTTCACATGGTATTAGAGGATTGATTTTGAAATAGGAAGAGAAGATCTAGTGCTGAGCAGTGAGGCTGAAAGCTGCACTTAGCAACAATTCAAATCCCCTTAAAGGGATTGCGCAATCCTTGCTAGGAAGCAGATCTAAGGAAATCTCTCTCTGAGTGAGAGGAAAAAGAGGTACGGTTTCGAGTTCGTGAGTTTGCAGAGGCAGAGGGAGTGACACAGAGCCTCAACACAGTTCTTGAAGGGCGTAGTTTCTGTCGGACCAAAAATCCGCTGGAAAAGAACGAAGACACATAGAAGGGGAATTTTCTCCTCAGAGAACTTTCCACTAGAAAGTTTGAATTTCTCACTTGCTGAGCAATGCTAAGCGGTGATTAGAGGAGTCAGTTCGACAGTTGGGTGAGATGGCATCACATGGACTCAGAGATCAGGACAGGTTAGAAGGAGCATCCAACTATGTCATGTGGAAGACCAAAATTTTAGCTGTTCTGGAGGAATATGATCTTGAGGCCTACTTCAATAGTGTTGTGGTTGTTCCTGATGACAACGATCAAAAGAAGTACAAGGCCGAGCAAGGGAAGGTGAAGAGGCTCATTCTTGATGGAGTTCGAGACCATGTGGTCTCACACTTACTGGGCGAGGATACAACTAGAGAGATGTGGGAAGCCTTGTCTTCTCTATATGAAAGCTCTTTCGAACAACGAAAGATGTATTTGGAGCAAAAGTTGTAGTGGACCTTGCTACATAAAGGAGAAGGGGTGAACTTCTATCTTCAACGTCTTCATGACACTAAGGACCAACTTGTTGTAGTGGGGTCCACTCCTCAGCTAATTGCGATGGTGAGGATATCCCTGAATGGAGTCTCGGATGAATGACAAGTTTTTGTCTAAAGCATATTGGGCAGAGAAAAACTACCTTCATGGGAGGTGATGTGGGCGGATCTTCAACAGGAGGAGTTAAGGAGGGAACTAGTGAAGGTCAACCTCAGTGGCAGTAGTGGGAGTGGCACAAAGACAAAGGAGGAGGAGGAGAACACAACTCTAGCATCGAAGGGACAACATAAGCTGAAGCAAAAGGACATTTCGAAGGTGAAACAATTGTGGAGAGTTGGGTAACTATGCATCGCAGTGTCCTTTGAAGAAAAAGGGCAAGGATGAGAAACATGATCTTAAGGCTGCTTCAATAAAGATTGACGAGGATGAGTATGCCATGAGTGCCCACACATCTCTAGGAGGAACATGGGGCGATATTGAGTTGTAGTCGGAAGGACTACATGTGGTCAGGATCCTTGAGGAGTCCACCTCTTGGATTAATTCCTTGCTACGGGAGCGTAGGATTCAGCAATAGGGAGATGGACTTAGTATCAGATGATGTAGTGGAGAGTTTGGGGGACAGATCAGTGGCTTGGGACCAGAGATTGATTAGTGCAAAGCAAGGTTGGCAGTAGTGCAGTTGGCACAATGCATAAGTCAGCAGCAACACATAAGATTCAGAGGGTCAGCAACAATCAGACTCCAATATTCATTATATTATGTTGAACACAGTTAAGTTCATCTAATTTTGGATGTTTTTTGGTTGCTTCTCTCAGTAACTGAGTTGCAGTATAGATGGAGTGCTATTAGCATAGCCGATGCAACGTTTGAGAGGGAGTTGTAGTACATATGCAACAATGGTAGTGGAAGTGTCATGGGTAGCAGTACAGTTGCAACAACAACACAATGTTGGTGGCAAAACCAATGCAAAAAGGAGGTGATTCAGAAATAGAGCAACATGCAAGTGGACATTGTTGCTAGAGCATTTTCCTCACTAAGAGATAATGCTAGTTTTTAGTAGCATCAGAAGTGCTCTAGCCTTGAAAATTTGTGGAAAAGCTAAGGCACACGAGTTCTAAAGAACCCAGAAATTGTTTGGTGAAATTCAACCCATATTGTATTTTATTAAAATAATTACTATTTTGAATGGAGTTCTAAAGTCTAAACTTAGGGAAATTAAAATATTAATGGATATTAATCAAAATATGGGTGAGAATGATCTAGAAGGCGAATCAAGTCATGTTTTAATCTTGGCCATTGATTAGACTTAATCTCGACCGTTGAAGACTCAACAGGAAAAGTATAAAATGAAGGCTTGGGGCTTATTTGGAAACACAGAGAGAGATAGAATTGATATGGAGTTTGATTTATGGGGCTAGGAAGCTGAGAAATTCGAACTAAGTGATCATTCAACAGGAGAGGGGCAGTGAGAATCCGGGAGAAGGGATTTCCAGAGAATACTAACAGAGAGGCAGAGAGAGCTTGTAGAGATGCAACACAGAAGCTGGGAAAGATGACACTGGGCCAGTCTGGGCCTACGCAGTCCTGACGCAAAGCCTGAAGGGCCAACATAGAGCAGAAAAGTTGATTGTCATGCGGAATCTAGAACTGTCGGGAACAACTGGAATGAACAGGATAGCTGACGCAGAGGGTAGAAGAGTTGACATAGGGTTGACGTAGAGCCTGAAAGGCTGACGCAAGGCCTACATAGGGCCAGCGCATAAATAGCCAGGGTTAGCCAGTTTTGTGCTGGATCAACCATAATTTTTCTAGGTGAAGTGAGGTAAAAATCACTCAGATTTTTGCCAATATTTTCTCTGTACAATATTGCTAGATGAACATCCTAGATTTGTATTCAGATATTTCTCCTGCATAATAATAAACCTTCAGAACTGATGCACCCATTTTCTCGCATTGGGTTTTTTAGGGGACTATTGTGTCTAAAAATAAGTGTGTCCTATGTATCTTGTTATTTTCTCTGTTTTGTGTTTCATGAGATCAAATATTTAGTTAGTGTAGGTTGCAGAAGTAATTTTCTTCAGTATTCGAAAGAATAACTTGATGAATGTACTTTAAAAATCAAGTAGGTGAAGTAGATTCAGATTTGGTGCGGTAGGGGTTCCTTTCGTAGTTGGAATTTTCACATGGTATCAGAGGATTGATTTTGAAATAGGAAGAGTAAATCCAGTGCTAAGCAGTGAGGCTAAAAGTTGTGCTTGGCAGCAATTTGAATACCCTTGAAGTGATTGCACAGTCCTTGCCAGGAAGCAAATACGGGGAAATCTCTCTCTGAGTGAGATGACATAGAGGTACAATTTCCAGTTCGTGAGTTTGCAGAGGCAGAGGGAGTGACATAGAACCTTAACACAGTGCTTGAACGACGCAGTTTCTACCAAGGTAGAAATCCACTGGAAAAGAAAAAAGACATGTAGAAGGGTAATTTTCTCCTGAGAGAACTTTCCGCTAGAAAGTTCGAATTTCTCACTTGCTGAGTAGTGCTAAGCAGTGACTAGAGGAGTCAGTTCGAAATTTGGGTGATATGGCATCACATGGGCTCAGAGATTAGGACAGGTTGGGAGGAGCATCCAACTATGTCATATGGAAGACCAAAATCTTAGTTGTTCTGGAGGAATATGATCTCGAGGCCTACATTAATAGTGTTGTAGTTGTTCCTACTGACAACGATCAAAAGAAGAAGTATAAGGCCAAGCAGGGGAAGGAGAAGAGGCTAATTCTTGATGGAGTTCAAGATCATGTGGTCTCACACTTATAAGGCAAGGATAAAACCCGAGAGAAGTGGGAAGCCTTGTCTTCTCTATATAAAGACTCTTTTGAACAATGAAAGATGTATTTAGAGCAGAATTTGCAGCGGACCTTGATGCAGAAAGGAGAAGGGATGAACCTCTATCTTCAACGTCTTTAGGACACTAAGCACTAGCTTGCTACAGTGGGGTCCACTCCTCAGTGAACCGCGATGGTGAGAATAGCCTTGAATGGAGTCTCAGATGAATGGAAAGTTTTCATCCAAAGCATATTGGGCAGAGAAAAACTACCTTCATGGGAGGAGATGTGGGCGACTCTTCAACATGAGGAGTTAAGGAGGGACCTAATGAAGTTCAACCTCAGTGGCAACAGTGGGAGTGGCACAAATATGAAGCAGGGGGAGGAGAACACAACTCTAGCATCGAAGGGACAACAAAAGCCAATGTGAAAGAAGGACATTTCGAAGGTGAAATGTTTTAGCTGTGGCAAGTTGGGCCACTATGCATCCTAGTTTCCTTTGAAGAAATAAGACAAGGATGAGAAACATGATCCTAAGGCTGCTTCAACAAATATTGACAAGGATTAGTATGCCATGAGTGCCCATGCATCTCCACGAGGGAGATGGGGTGATATTGAGCTGTAGTTGGGAGGATTACATGTGGGCAAGATCCTTGAGGAGTCCACCTCTTGGATCAATTCCTTGCTACGGGAGCCTAGGATTATATAGTAGTGAGATGGACTTAGTGTTAGATGATGCAGTGGAGAGTTTGGAGGATAGATACAGTAGCTTGGGACCAGAGACTGATCAATGCAAAGAAAGGTTGGCGGCAATGCAGAAGTCAACCTCAGCGCATAGGATTCAAAGGGTCAGTGGTAGTCAGACTCCAACATTCATTGTATTATGTTGAACACAGTTAAGTTCATTTAATTTTGGATGTTTTTCAGTTGCTTCTCTCAGCAACCGAGTTGCAATATGGATACAGTGTTAGCAGCATAACAAATGCAACATTTGAGAGGGAGCTGTAGTACAAATGAAGTAGTGGAAGTGGTAGTGTCATGGATAGTAGTACAGTTGTAGTGGCAATGCAGAAAGGAGGTGCCTCAGAAACAGAGTAATATGCAGGTGGACATTGTCGCTAGAGCACTTTCCTTGCTAAGAGGCAATGTTAGTTTTTGGTAGCATCAAAAGTGATATAGCCTTGAAAATTGGTGGAGAGGCTGAGGCACATGAGTTCTAAAGAATCCAGAAACTATTTGGTGAAATTCCATCTAGATTGTATTTTATTAAAATAATTAATATTTTTAATGGAGTTCCTAAGTCTAAAATTAGGGAAATTAAAATATTAATGGGTATTAATTAAAATATGGGTGAGAATGATCTAGAAGGCGGATCAAGTCATGTTTTAATCTTAGCCGTTTATTAGAGATTTAATTTTGGCCCTTGAAGACTCAACTGGAAAAGTATAAAATGGAGGATTGGGTTTCATTTGGAAGCAAAGAGAGAGAGAGAATTAATATGGAGTTCGATTTCTAGGGCTAGGAATCTAAGAAAATCAAACTAAGTGATCATACCGCAGGAGAGGGGCAGTGAGTATCCGGGAGAAGGAATTTCCAGAGAATACTGACAGAGAGGCAAAGAGAGCTTGTAGAGAGGTAGCAAGAAGCCAAGAGAGCTGACACTGGGCTAGTATGGGCCCACGCAGTCCTGACGTAGAGCCAAAAGGGCCAACACAGAGTAGAAACGTTGCATGTCACGCAGAATCCAGGACTGTCGGGAACAACCAGAATTGTCGGGATAGCTGACGCAGAGGGAAAAAGAGGTGACACACGGCTGATATAGAGCCTAAAATGCTAACGCAACGCCTACATAGGGCCAACGCAAAAATAACTAGGGTTAGCCAGTGTTGTGCCAGATCTGCCGAAATTCTGCCTGGTGAAGTGAGGTAAAACTCTGATGGGGCCAACCCACGTGGTCCCGCCGTTCCAAAGCTGATGTGTAATGCACTTACGATCTGGACAGTAATGTAATTGATTTGGTAGTAAATGTTGTTTTGATTTTCAATCTCCTTGGGTTACGGCATGGGTACCTTGACAGTTTGCTGGGTGGACATTTGTCCCTCCTCGGGATCTTGGAAACCTGCCTCGGTTTGGGTTTTACTCCGTTCGCGCTCCTTGGGTGGTCATTGTTGCACTGGTCTTTAGCTCTGCGAGCTCCTGGCGATTCTTTGTAACTCCTGTGTTTTCTGTGATGAAATGTATGAACCCTGTCTGCCTGGTCAATGGTGTGGTGTGCGTTTGGTTGCGGTCGTGGTCTCTGCTTTTTCAAGTCTTGGCCTGTATGCTATTGATTGTTTGGTGAAGCACTGGTAAGATTTGAATTATAGTTCCATTTGCATGTGTTTTCGCTGTCGTTGTAGTGTATATCCGGCTTTGATGTTTGCCTCTGTGTATTCTGGTCGTTGTCTGCTCGTATCTCACAAGGGTTTATATCTCTGCGAGAGCTATAAGGTTAATGTGGACGTGGGTTCGTCGGCTTCCAACTTCGACTGGTCATGAGGCATGCTCTGCCCGTCCCTTTGTCAACTCAACTGGTAAGCTTTCGTTCTTTGCTAGATTTTATGTCTGCTATTTGTTTTGAAACTAATGGCTCGGCTCCTCTGTGAGCAGGGGTTCGTCTGGTTATGGAATTTATAGTTGTGGTTCGCCTATCAGGTAATGGCCCTTGTTAAACTTCCTCAGCAGTTTCTTCTCGATTCTCCATTATGGTTTTCGTTTGCTGTGGTTGGTGACTAACCCTTTCTTCATTTGCCCTTATGCAGGTGGAGTTGTTCGTTGGTCCGAACACTTGGACTCCCGGCCACCCTGAACAGTATACGGGTAGCTTCACCTTGTCATTTTAAGTGTGCTTGTTTCGGTTCTTGTATGGTCTGCTTGGTTTTCGTTGGATCTGTGCCACTGTCTGCTGTTGGTTCCTTAGGTGAGAGGTTCTGTGATAACCTCAGGGGATGGGCTCGAACTCTTTATTGAGGGCTTTTGTTTGCAACCGTGTCAGTTCCCCATGTTTGCGAACTCGGTTGGTTTTGTAGTTACTTTGAACAGAGAATGTAAATACTGATACAAACTTTTAATGACTATGTTCTATTCCGTGAATTTTATATGAAAATAATTCTGGAACCACTTGTATGGTTTTGTTTGCATACCTGTTAAATGTATATACACCTGGGCGCTATGACCGCGCGACCTGTGCTGGTCGTTGTGGCTCTTTGTTTGATTATTGGGCTTCTGTTCTGGTTCGGAGTCTGTAGTGAACCTGTTAACAATTGTTTTTTGTACCATAAAAGAAAACAAAGGAATACACAACATTGAATTTCTTTTCACAGTACTTGAGGACACTTGTGGAATTGTATGTGCACTAAAAGAATGAGTATATTTATTTCTTTTTCTTATCTTCTTCACTAGCCAACCCCTATTGGGCTTATTTTTCCTCCTTTTGTATCATTGTCTTCGAACAGTTGGATAACTCCTGTTAGTTGTTTTGTTGTCAGTTACAGTAGTTATTTCGTATTTGAAACTTATTCTTAACTGACATGTTTTTCTTTGCTTGTATTTACAACAATAATATAACTATTCGAAAACAAATGACTCTGACTAATTACTATTGTTCCTAACTAGAGTTCATTACCTTATTCTTGGCATTTTTAACATAAAAGTAAAATAACAAAAACAATAAATAAAAATAAAAATAAAGACAGACACGCTGTCTGTCCAGTGAGTTGTGTTCTCTGTCCTTGTCAGAATCCATATCAACCTTCTTTCCGTCTTCATCCTGTTAACCAGATGCTCCTGCATCAGGCTCCCGGGGTAAAAGAAATTCATGGCTCCATTCCATGAGTTCCTCCACCGAATAACCAACCTTCTGTGTCTGTGCTGCGTCGAGCCATGAGGTGTCCTCCATTGGACGGTCTCTCCACTTGACAAGGTAACACAGATATTCCTTCCTGCGTGTCTTCTTGGCTACCTAGGTGCTGAGGATCCCTTCAATCTCATGGGACTTTGCCAAACGCAATTGTTTCTTCCAAGAACTGTCTCCAAATTGGGTGTCCCGTGTTGGCTGTACCACACTATCATCCTCTGTTTGGGCATTATATGGGAACAAATCCGCCACATTGAAAATAGGTGATATGCCTATGTCAGGTGGCAGCTGAATCTCGTAAGCATTGGCTGAAAATTTACGTATGATTTTGCAGGGACCAATTTTCTTATATTTCAGCTTATTATATGTGCCCTTAGGAAACCGTTCCCGACGCATATGCGCAAGGACCTCATCCCCAACATTAAAATGTACGTCTCGTCGCTTTGAGTATGCTTGCTGTTTGTATTTCTGTGCGCTGTCCTGCAACCTTAGTTTGATTTTTTTCATGTAGTTCGCTCATTGCTTCGGCAAAGTCTTCCCATCCGCGCTTCGTCGTTCCAGCTTTCCCAAATCTCGTAGTTCACGTATTCCCCGAGGATGCATGCCATACAAAATCTGAAATGGGCTAAGTCCGGTGCTACGGTTGGGTGAATCGTTATAAGCGAATTCTGCCTGGGCGAGAGCTCGGTCCCATATTCGTGAATTTTCTCCAGTCAAATTCCGTAATAAATTGCCCAAGCTTCTGTTCACCACTTCCGTTTGTCCATCAGTCTGCGGATGATACGCAGAGCTGAAGTTCAGTTGTGTGCCCAACTTTTTCCACAGGGTGTGCCAAAAGTGCCCTGTGAACTTTACGTCTTTGTCTGAAATGATAGTTCTGGGTAGACCATGTAATCTATTAACTTCCGTGAAAAACAGGTGTGCCACGTACGTGGCGTCACTATTTTTTCGGCAAGGAATAAAATGAGCGATTTTTGAAAATATATCTACCACCACCATTACTGAATCATACCCTCGTTGTGTTCTAGGCAGTCCAAGAACAAAGTCAATGCTGTCCAAGTCCCATGGCCTGCTTGGAACAAGTAGTGGTGTGTAAAGTCCGGTATTCTGACTGTGTCCTTTTGATAGTTGGCAGACTTTACACATGTTTACATATCTATGTGCATCCCTGCTCATTTTAGGCCAATAATAGAAATGTCCGAGTTGCTGCAAAGTTTTGTTGATGCCAAAATGTCCCGCTAATCCGCCGCTATGCTTTTCTCGTACAATATTCTCCCTCATTGAACAGTCCGGGTTACATAATTTCCCACCTCTGAATAATAATCCTTCCTGTAAATTATAGTCTAATCACGGGCTGGAATTCCTTAATACAGGATTTTGGCAGGCTTCAAAAGATTCCTTAAAATCCATGTCGGTTTGATACAAATCTTTCAAATGTTCGAATCCCAATACCTGTATGCTACTCTCCTGTAAGAGCAAGGCTCTTCTACTCAAAGCATCTGCCACTTTGTTGGCTTGCCCACTTATGTGTTTTAACACGAAAGTGAAACTCTGCAAGTATTCTACCCACTTGGCGTGCTTATGATTTAACTTGTGCTATTGCATTACGTATTGCAATGCCGAATTATCAGAAAACAGAACGAATTCATTGCCCAGTAGGTAGTGCCTCCAATGCTTTAAGGTTTGGACCACTGCATAAAATTCCTTGTCGTATGAGGAATATTTTTTCCGACTTTCATTCAGTTTTTCACTGAAAAATGCCACTGGTCTGTCGTCCTGACTAAGCACAGCACTAATCGCTGTTCCACTTGCGTCACACCGAACTTGAAAAAGTTTATTGAAATCAGGCAGCCTCAAGATTGGCCTCTCCATGATCTTCCGCTTCAAACGCTGAAATCTATCTTCTTCCTTCTTGGTCCAACAAAAGGGCTGGCTGGCCTTTTCGATGGTCTCTAACATTGGTGCGCAGATTTCACTAAAATTTCTAATAAACTTTCGATAAAAACTTGCCAATCCGTGGAAACTACGTACCTCAAATAAGTTCTTTGGTGACGGCCAATTTATAATTGCTGCAATCTTCTCGGGGTCCATTTTCAATTCATTTTCTGCAACTACAAACCCCAAATAGACCAGCTCCTTCTGCAGGAAAGTGCATTTCTTTAAGTTTATCAACAATTTGTTCTGTTGTAACTTTTCTAACACTTTTCAAACATGTTGAAGATGCTCACTTTTTGTTCTACTGAAAATTAAAATGTCATCAAGATAAACTATCACGAACTTGCCAATAAATTCCTTTAACATCTCATTCATTAGTCTCATAAAGGTACTAGGATCATTGCTCAATCCAAATGGCATGACCAGCCATTCGTACAGCCCTTCATCAGTTTTGAAAGCTGTTTTCCACTCATCTCCTTCCCTGATTCTGATCTGATGATAACCACTCTTCAAATCAATCTTTGTAAAATAAGCTGCTCCACTAAGACAATCCATCATATCGTCCATCCTGGGTAAGGGAAATCTATATCAAATCGTAATTTTATTAATGGCCCGCGAATCTGTACACATTCGCCATTCTCCACCCTTCTTAGGTGCAAGTACAGTTGGTACTGCACACGGGCTCAAAATTTCTCTAATCAGTCCCTTATCCAACAACTCCTGCACTTGTTTGCGAATTTCTTCATTGTCTTTCGGACTCATCCTATACGCTGCCTTGTTTGGCAGGCTTGCTCCCGGTATAAAGTTAATGTGATGGCTAATACTCCTCTTGGGAGGCAACTTATCAGGTAAATCATCGACCACAATGTCTTGGAATTCTTTCAACAGCTCTTGAATTTCTACAGGTAGTTCTGCTTTTTCTGTGTTCAGCAACACCAGTCTTGCCCTCCTTACAATTGCATAATTGACTTCATTTTCCTCAATCTGCTTCACAAACAGTTTCCCTCCAATTAACAATGTTTTTGTGCCACTTGGTTCCGCTGCATCTTCTTCCTTGATGGGTACAAGCGCATGTTTGATCCCATCTTTCACAAATTTATAACAATTTTTCTTCCCATCGTGTGTCACCCTCCAGTCATACTGCCACGGTCTCCCAAGAAGTATATGGCACACGTCCATTGGCATAATATCGCAGACCACCGTGTCGTGATATTTGCCAATGTGAAATTCTACCTCGCACTGTTCATCAACTAATAACTGGTGGCCTTTCTGTAGCCATGACACCTTGTAAGGCGTGGGGTGTTTAAGTCGCTTCAAGCCCAGCTTCTCCACCATTTCGGTGGCAACCAGATTGTCTGTACTTCCGCTATCTATAATCAATTTACAACACTTCCCCTGTGATTTGCAAACTGTTCGAAACAACGCTTTTCGCTGGGTCTGTTCAGCCTTCTCTTTGGCTGGTTTCAATAGCACCTTGTTCAAAATTAGAGCTTCCCCCGTTTCTGCCACATTCTCTATCTCCCGGGGTTGTGCTTCAGCTTCCTCAGGTTGCGCAACAAATGCTCCCCTCTGGCCAACGTGTTCAGCTTCCGGACATTCGAAGGATCTATGCCCCCACTTATGGCACCTGTAGCACTGGACATTAGTCCCTCTTCCACGACCATTTCCTCTTCCCCGCTGATATGGCCGACCTCCTCTAGTGCTTTCTCCCTTTTCTGCTGTCCCTGAAGCTCTGGGACTGCTACCTTCTACGCTGTTTGTGGCAGTTTTCCCTCTGCCATAGGACTGTCCTCGTCCTCTACCATTCCCTCTCCCTTTCCTGTTGTTTTGTTTCCTGTTGATTTTCTCCTCAGCCTTTACAGCACTCTGAAAGGCTTCCTCAATATTTTGGGGGGAGAGAATATTGATCTCGTCCAATATTTCCAACCTCAAGCCATTTACATACCTTGCTGTTTTTTCCGGAGTATCGTCCGTATAACCAGCACGTAAATTTACACGGTAAAATTCTTCCGTATATTCCTTTACAGTCATACCCTTCTGCCTTAAATTCTTCACTCGTCGGTAAAGCTCAACCTGGTAGTCTTTCGGCAGAAATCTTCCCTTCAGTTTTGCCACCATTCGTGGCCACCTTTTTATTGGCAACTTGTTCATTCGTCTCCTGTCCGCTTGGACACTATCCCACCATAAGAGGGCGTGCCCTTTTAATTTAGTTGCAGCAAATCTAACTCTTTTATCCTCACTGACTTCCTTATTTTCAAAATACTTATCTAATTCGCTTATCCAGTCCAACAAGACATCTGCGGACAGACTGCCATCATAGTTGGGAATCTCCGGTTTGGGTTTGCTGCTGGCTAACAGAACTGATCGCAACAGCCTTAACTCCGGGGCTTCTTCTTCTGACCCATCTGTAACAGTTGCTGCCTCATCTTCATTGTCATCCCCAAGTTTCGGGTCTCTTCGCCTACCCGCCTCTACTGCTTCCAAGCGAGCTGTAAGGATCCTCAACTGTTCTCTCAATCCTTCATCTGCTACTCTGCGTGCACCTCTTCCACGTCCTCGTCTTTCTACTTCCATCTTCCTCTAATTCCTCAAAAAAAAAAAACTTTGCTCTGATAACACTTGATGGGGCCAACCCACGTGGTCCCGCCATTCCAAAGCTGATGTGTAACGCACTTACGATCTGGACAATAATGTAATTGATTTGGTAGTAAATGTTGTTTTGATTTTCAATCTCCTTGGGTTACGGCATGGGTACCTTGACGGTTTGCTGGGTGGACATCTGTCCCTCCTCGGGATCTTGGAAACCCGCCTCGGTTTGGGTTTTACTCTGTTCGCGCTCCTTGGGTGGTCATTGTTGCACTGGTCTTTAGCTCTGCGAGCTCCTGGCGATTCTTTGTAACTCCTGTGTTTTCAGTGATGAAATGTATGAACCCTGTCTACCTGGTCGACGGTGTGGTGTGCGTTTGGTTGCGGTCGTGGTCTCTGCTTTTTGAAGTCTTGGCCTGTACGCTATTGATTGTTTGGTGAAGCACTGGTAAGATTTGAATTATAGTTCCATTTGCATGTGTTTTCGCTGTCGTTGTAGTGTATATCCGGCTTTGATGTTCGTCTCTATGTATTCTGGTTGCTGTCTGCTCGTATCTCACAAGGGTTTATATCTCTGCGAGAGCTATAAGGTTAATGTGGACGTGGGTTTGTCAGCTTCCAACTTCGACTGGTCATGAGGCATGCTCTGCCCATCCCTTTGCCAACTCAACCGGTAAGCTTTCGTTCTTTGCTAGATTTTATGTCTGTTATTTGTTTTGAAACTAATGGCTCGGCTCCTCTGTGAGCAAGGGTTCGTCTGGTTACGAAATTTATAGCTGCGGTTCGCCTATCAGGTAATGGCCCTTGTTAAACTTCCTCAGCAGTTTCTTCTCGATTCTCTGTTATGGTTTTCGTTTGCTGTGGTTGGTGACTGACCCTTTCTTCGTTTGCCCTTATGCAAGTGGAGCTGTTCGTTGGTCCGAAAACTTGGACTCCCGGCCACCGTGAACAGTATACGGGTAGCTTCACCTTGTCGTTTTAACTATGCTTGTTTGGGTTCTTGTATGGTCTGCTTGGTTTTTGTTGGCTCTGTGCCACTGTGTACTGTTGGTTCCTTAGGTGAGAGGTTCTGTGATAACCTCAGGGGATGGGCTCGAACTCTTTATTGAGGGCTTTTGTTTGCAACCGTGTCAGTTCCCCATGTCTGCGAACTCGGTTGGTTTTGTAGTTACTTTGAACAGAGAATGTAAATACTTATACAGACTTTTAATGACTATGTTCTATTCCGTGAATTTTATATGAAAATAATTCTGGAACCACTTGTATGGTTTTGTTTGCATACCTGTTAAATGTATATACACCTGGGCGCTATGACCGCGCGACCTGTGCTAGTCGTTGTGGCTCTTTGTTTGATTATTGGGCTTCTGTTCTGGTTCGGAGTCTGTAGTGAACCTGTTAACAATTGTTTTTTGTATCATAAAAGAAAACAAAGGAATACACAACATTGAATTTCTTTTCATAGTACTTGAGGACACTCGTCGAATTGTATGTGCACTAAAAGAATGAGTATCTTTATTTCTTTTTCTTATCTTCTTCACTAGCCAACCCCTATTGGGCTTATTTTTCCTCCTTTTGTATCACTGTCTTTGAACAGTTGGATAACCGCTGTTAGTTGTTTTGTTGTCAGTTACAATAGTTATTTCGTATTTGAAACTTATTCTTAACTGGCATGTTTTTCTTTGCTTGTATTTACAACAGTAATATAACTATTCGAAAACAAATGACTCTGACTAATTACTACTGTTCTTAACTAGAGTTCATTACATTATTCTTGGCATTTTTAACAAAAAAGTAAAATAACAAAAACAATAAATAAAAATAAAAATAAAGACAGACACGCTGTCCGTCCAGTGAGTTGTGTTCTCTGTCCTTGTCAGAATCCATATCAACCTTCTTTCCGTCTTCATCCTGTTAACCAGATGCTCCTGCATCAAACTCACTCAGATTTTCCGTTAGTATTTTTTCTGTAAAGGGTTGCTAGATGAGCATCCTAGATTTGTATTAAGATATTTCTCCTGCATAATAATAAACCCTCAAAATTGTTGCACTGATTTTCCCACATTGGGTTTTTCCGGGGACTATTGTGTCCAAAAATAAGTGTGTCCTATGTATCTTGTCCTTTTCACTATTTTCTGTTACATGAGATCAATATTTTAATTAGTGTAGGCTGCAGAAGTAATTTGCTTCAATATTCAAAAGAATAACTTGATGAATGTAATTTAAAAATCAAGTAGGTGAAGTAGATTAAGATTTGTTGTGGTAGGGGTTCCTTCAGTGGTTGGAATTTTCATATGGAAACCCATATATGTGATTCTATCAATACTCCAAGGTGTCGTACATGCAACAACATTTTCCTCCGACTCAACATATTTGCAACTTTATTTGATTTTCTAGACTTATGTTTCAAAACAAACATGCAATGTTGCAAAAATTCTATCCATTTGCAATGCTTATGATCCAACCTACCTTGACCATTAATGTATTGCAATACTTATGATCAATAATAAGACAAACTACTAAGGTAGCAAGTAGCGTGTAACATACCTCCTGAGCCCACTCAGAGAATTTACTACTAGGCTTTCATTCTTTCAAATTTTCTTTGTTTACAATTAAAACCAACCATCATCACCAGTATAATTATTCCATCATTATATGATCATTATATTCATGCAACTATACTCATATTCTTGTCAATTGAACAACAACAAAAATGATGAACCGTCATTTATAAAAATCAGTAAAATACATATAAATTATTAGACTTGATTTATTGTAATATGGAGAAGAGAACAAACTACATTAAATAAGTATAGATCCATTTTAATTTTGGATCTAACAAGCGATGAGAGGGATCAAATCACTCAAGATGCAAATCCCTTTTTAAGTGCAAAAATTGAGGAAATGTTTGCACCTCAAGAGATTTGATTCCTCTCTACTCTTAGTAGATCTGGAATTAAGATGGACCTATGCTAATTTTCAACAACACACCAATAAAATGTTTTAATTTTCACTTCTTTTGTATAGTGTATAGAAAATATTCATTTTAAATGTTACATGTCAACTAAACATAAAATAAATTACACATCATTTACATGTTATTTGTCAACTCCATATTAAATAGTGAAAGAATTACATATCTCCCTCATATTAAAAATTTTAATTAATTAATTAATTAATTAGTTATTATTATTATTATTATTATTTTCCATATATAAAGCTTGATGTAAAATTAAAGTGGAAATCAAAATATTTTTATTTATGGCCAATATTAATTTTTTTTTCTTTTTTAGTATTTTTAAATTTATTAATATAAATATTATCTTATTATTTTTAAATGTAACATTACATGAAAACCTCTCCCTCATATTAGACTATAAAATATCTCTCGAAGCCATCATTGTAAAATATTTCTTAATTTATTGTTACGCATGTTTTTTAAAGTAATTTTTGCTGATTATGTTCATTTTTTACCTTATTTTTGCTTATAGATTATGTTAATGTCTTTCTAGCAACGGTTTTACAAATATGTAGTGAGTATTTAATGTTTTACGATGATAATGTGTTTGGTTTTCATTATATAATAAATTATGTATTTCTAGGTGCTAGGAATTTTCTTCATATAATTTTGGATTTGAGCATCTAGATGTTTTTGTTATTTGAGATTATCGAGTAAATATTTCCTTGGTTTTCAATCTTAGCGTTAATAAGATCTAGATTCTAAACATTTAAATATTGTTTTACAAAAGTCTCTTATAAGTTTATTATTATAGGTATATAATTATAAGTTTTGAATATTTATATAAGTATAATTTTAATAAACATGTGTTTAAATATTTTAATTTATATAAATTTGGAAATTATAAACGTTAAATATATTTTAAGTAAATTATTAAAATTGATTTACTGTAAATATAGAGAAAGAAACAAATTACATATCCATTTTAATTTTGGATATAATAAGTGATGGGAAGATCAAATCACTTAAGATACAAATTTCTTTTTACGTGTAAAATTTTCAGAAAAGTTTGCATCTAAGAGATTTGATTCCTCTCTACTCTTAGTATATCTCAAATTAAGATGGACCTATACTAATTTTGAACAACACACCAATTAAATATTTTAATTATAATAATATTTTCATTTTCATTTTTTTTATGTGTAATGTATAGACCAACATAGATCCATCTTAAGTACGGATTTTCTTCATGTGCAAACTCTTTTAGAGTGCAAAATACAATGAGTTATTTATCATTGTTTAAATTTTATATTTGAATGCTAAATAGAGTATATATAGGACCAAATAAAAATTTTAACCATAAAACATAATTTTTTTCTACATATAGATATATATGAAGTTGATATCAACATAAATTAGTTCGACATACATTTTCAAATAGTCTATTTAAATCTCTTGTTGAAATATTTTTGAAAAGTAAATTACATTTAAACATCTGATTCACACTTTTTTTTTTACTTCTAATTACTTTACAACATATTCATTTTTTTAATTATAGCCGACATTATTTTTCTATTTAGAATATAATTTTATTTTTTATTTTTATATTAAAGGGGCACATAGGGACGAACAAACTTACACATCCCCTCATACTGAGCTGTAGAATGAGCCTCTCGGCTCAAAAAGTATTCCTTTTAAATGTTACATGTCAACTAAACATAAAAAATGACACATCATTTACATGTTATTTGTCAACTCCATATTAAGTAGTGAAGGAATTGCATATCTCCTTCATATTAAAAAGTAATTTTTTTTTTTAAACTTTCAATTACTTTATTTCTATATATAAAGTTTGATGTAAAATTAAGGTGGAAATTGAAATATTTATTTATGGCCGATATTGATTTTTTTGTTATCAATGTTTTTAAATTTGTTAATATAAGTATTATTTTATTATTTTTAAATGTATCATTACATGACAACATCTCCCTCATATTTGGTTATAGAGCGCCTCTTGGCGCAATCATTGTAAAATGTCTTTCTTAGTAGTGTTTTTATATTTACGATTGTTTTTTTAAGTAATTTTTGCTTATGTATTATGTTCAATTTTTATATTCATTTTTGCTTATAGATTATGCTAATTTTTTTCTAGCAATGATTTTACAAATATGGTGTAGTGACTATTTAATATTTTATGATGATAATGTGTTTGGTTTTCATTATATAATAGAATATGTATTTTCAAGTGGTAGAATTTTCTTCATATAATTTTGGATTTAAGAATTTGGATGCTTTTGTTATTTAAGATTATTAAGTAAATACTTCCTTGGTTTTCATTCTTGGCATTAATAAGATCGAGAATAGTTTGTAAACATTGGAATATTGTTTTGCAAAATTTTCTTATCTTAATGCAATTGGTTTTTAGTGAAAGAATTTGGATTTTTTGTCCCCTTTTTCCATGATAAAGAAAGTTGTTTCCTAAAAGCATACCTCGATGATAAATGCCACATATCTCATTTTGTTTTATTTTCTATAGATTCAAGATAATAAGTTGAGTGTACAATTAGATTATTGATTTTGTTATCCTTATCAACACTCATTCAAATAATTATTTTATGATGAATCCATTTACAAATACCTTTGAAAATATTGGGCTTATGTGGATTGGAGATTTGGGTTTATTTTCATTATTAGCAAAAGTATGTTCTCAACAATATGGTTGGCTTGTCCTGAAACATATTTACAAAAGAATGTAGTCAAGTTTTTACATTTATGATATCCTTAACAAAGTGTGGAGAAGTTCCCCAAGTAGGGTGACTATGATAGGATTAATACCTCACAAGTGCCTCGACTATAGTGCCCATCCATTGCATTAATCATGCAAGGTAGATGGGGTTTTTTAGATGGAATTGAAGCATGTCTCCAAAGGAGTGGTAACATACGAGGGTAATGATAACAATTTCTACACGAGGGAAGGTGATCCATCTCTCATTCTTGGTACAATTGTTGGGGAATTTTATTGTCTTTTTAAAAACAATACATCCACTTAACATAAATTATCGACCAGGGCATATCTTTTTATTTCAAGGATATTATGCACAACATGTGCAAGAAAAAAACATTAACTGACATTAATTACTTTCTAATATACTATCTTCTATATGCTTCCTCAAGAAGAACATAACCCTCAATCAAAACCTAATACTTATTGTAAATTGTTCCACATTTGTAGGAATTATGTTAGGTCCCTATACTACTTCACACAATTTTGGAATTAAAACCTTATTGTTGGAAATGACATTTGCATGAAAAGAAAAGCACTCTACACTTAGTTCTAGAAATATAAATCATTTTTTGCATGAAGGAAACAACATTCAATTACTCTTTGTAGAAAGGAAACATCACTTAATCACTCAACAAAATTAAATCCTCACTTTCATAAACAAATTATTTTAAAACCATAATCAATTAGAAATCATTCACCAATTCCAAGTAACATATACAATCATAAAAATGAGATGTTACTACTATAACTGCATCAATAATGTCAGGACGAAAATAATAAAGGACAGCATTAATAAACCATATCAACAACCCGCAATAGCATCACATAATAGTAGCCTATAAGAATGATCAGTAAAGGGAATCATGTAACAACAAGCAATAATCATTAATCTGTAACAATAAGTTAATCAACGCTCTGTAACAGTAACAAAACACAACAATCTGTAGTAGCAAGAAGTAACAACAATAACAATACAATTTGGTAAATACCTATGATGGATATAGCTAAATAACAAGGATTTGTATTCAAGAACACTTGCAAAATATCATGAGTAACAACAATATGCTAATCACATAGAGAATCAATAAAACAATCGATTTGGATTCCGAAAATCTAAGTCACAACCCACAAGCTAATGAAAATAACAACTATGCTACTTTGTACAGTCTCAACAATCCCTTCTAAAGAGGAGGGCCCTTTCTCAACAATGATCTGGAGGAAAACTCACAGACTACAAATTACACACTAATTCATAAAATGAGTCACAAACTTGTTGAACCTTGCAATAATGGTAAAAGACAAGTACAAGTGTACAGGTTGAGAGAAAATAAAGTTGACCCCCTTCCTGAAGTATGGAGATCCATTTTTATAGGTTTTCACTTACATCCAATCCTAGCAATAAATCAAAACAAGAACAACCTTGAGGATCTTTCAATTCTTAAGTTGTCCAAATAGAGTTAACTGAGAGTTTTTTAATAACAAATGACAACAACTTGAATACAAATAAAGTTATTTCCAAAGCGACCACTTGATTATCAAGTGACTAAAAAGTTGGGTGATAGTAACCACCACAACCAAATTGGCAGCATCATTTAGGAGAATAAGATCTCCGCTAACATAAAAACCACATCGATCCTATTAGGTAACAATGTACATAAAATTCTACCCAAAAACAATATCGAGGCTTTGGTAGTATAATAACAACATATGGATATGCTGGAGTAACAACATCATGAGGATGGTGGAGTAACAACATCCTGGGCCAGATGGGTCATCCTGTAAACATTTTCCTCAACAGATTATGAGTAATAACATGCAAAACAACTATTCTCCTTTCAAATGCAAGCAAAAAATAGTGGATTGGACTAACACAGATTTAGCATACCTGAATCAAAAGATAGGATATTAGATATAAAATATGTGGCTAATGAGGATAAAATAGGAAAAAACATAAGGTAAAAGGTGATAAGGATAAACTAATTCATTAGCCCAACATCTATCCCCAATTACGTGCCACCATGTAAACCACTGATCAATCTAACTCTTCCTCAGAGTCAGAGTGTTATAGATGAAGTTTTGTGAAATCATAGGCATTTGCAGTATCATACGCAATAGCTTTGTATCCATTAGAAATAATTAACTCCAACCACCATATTTTTTCATCTCTTGGATTGAGCTTGTAGTAATGTTGATATTTTTCCATAAGGAACCATATCAAAGGAAACCATAGTTTAAGGCCAAGCGAATTAGGATAATAATATGGATCTCATTTCTTTAGCTCATTGTTAGAGGTATCCCATTTGAGTCTATTGCCCTCCAAAGCATCTTGTTTTTGCGGGTCACTAGCTTGAGAGTAGAGATCTGGGACTTCCTGCCGAACAATGTCCAAAACAACAACTCACTCTACTGATCCAAGAAAACATTCATAAATCCTAGTTACTGCAGCAGAAGGGGTTGCTTCTCCTCTAATCCATAGCCTCTTCTACTCTTGATTTATTGTTACAATATCATGAGCCAATTTCCATTTTAATGGGTTATTAAAAAAATGGTAAAGGTCCATAGTTGAATGTCTCCAACATATGGTGAAAGCTTAAAATTCCACTTTTCAAACCAAGAAAACTCATCCATATGTAACTCACATAATAAATGATGTTCCATAGTGTTACTTTGAGAAAAAGTGTATAAAAATATCATAATTACAATTAGCTCATAATATATTTTTTATTTTATCATTGTCATTTGAAAAGGAACATATAACTCATGAAGAAACAAGGGGTAGGAAGGGGAAGGTCCTATGCATCTCAACGAATCATGTGCAAGGTCATACATTTACTCCTTTTCCTACTGCATCACCTAAATTCATCCTTGAGCTCCTTCAATTATTTCTTTTCCTTCTCTCTTTGAGCTCTTGCCAACTAAACCCTTGAAATATAAGTTATTCTACCCAAGCATCCCCAAGATCATGGATGATTCTTCTATGCTCACTAAGGAATATTTAAGTCAGAATGCAATGATAGGGTTATTTGCTTCCTTTCTCCTCTCTCAGTGACCAAAGCATTAATATAAGAGCTGAATACCTCAGTTGTTGTTACTTGAGTAACAATAGTGTCAATGTCATGTTTTTGTGAATATACCAAGGTCTCTTCCTCTACTACAAGATAAACTGCCTCAACTACTAGTTCTTGTCGGTTAGGTTGAGTTTCTTCCCCTTCTTTTGTAGGTTGAATTTCCTTAGATACTGGTTATTGTGTGTCAACCATGATTTATGTTGGCATTATGACTAATGTGTTGTCCTTGATGGCAACCTACTTATTGAGTTCTCATTTGATGGAAACCTACTTGATGAAGATGTCAAGAGGATGTATCTACATGTGATAGAGGGTTTGATCAAAGGCATAAAGCAATTTAGAGATAGAGAAACAATAAATATAACTAATGTGTTGAAATGCATAGCAGTTTAGAGACAAATAAATGATAAATATGAAGTTTGAAGAAGTATACGTAGGTTTGGCTAAGAAAAGTCGAGTATACACAAATCGTATGAAGTAAAGTCAAGTATACATAGGTTCTATGAAGCAAAGTAGTGTACACACTCAGGTTTGGTGAAGTAAAGTAGAGTGTATGCAAATTCTGTGAAGCAAATCCATGCACACATGTAGGTATGAAGAAGGAAAGGCGTGTACAATTTCCGCACCATGGTATTCTAAATACCAAGGGTCTTTACCATGGTATTTCCTTGTGGTATTGAGCCCAACAACAAATGTTTTGATACCGTCTAAGAAAACCATCAGCTAGAGTATGGTTTTGATTTGTGGTATTGGATAAGGGCTAAGCTATATATGGAGATGAATATCAAAGTGGTAGTGGGTGTGCAAGTGATGAATAGTTTATGAATTGTTAGATCTGAAGAAAATATGCATGTAATGGGTTGTTGATGTTTTTCTTGATCTAAAACTAAGTATGCACCTGAGAATTTGATGATGGATCAGATCAAATAGATCTGTGATGACAATCATGATTATGAGGTGATTTGATCTGTGTTGATAGTGTCTTGATGTGTGATTTTTCTGTGTATGCTGAGATCTAGGTAGGTCTGAAGTTTTGTGTTGCAGCGAAGGTTTGAACCAATAATTACAGATATGTACGTAGGTTTTAAAGCCTGAAAGGTGCGTACACACGCGGTTTTGATATTGGTAAGTCGTGTATATATTATGATCTATACACGGGTTTGTTTCCTGAAATACACGTATACACATAGGTTTTTTTTTTAGGAAAGCACGTAAAAAAACTAGGGTTTCTGATAAAAAAGATGTCTGATCAGTTTAATCAGTCTTGTTGTGTTTCTTTTGTCTGCCAATGAAGTCTTATTGATGATTTGGGCTTAAACAATGATTTTTTTTATTAAGGATTGATTAATTGAAAAATGATGATGATACTTGTTGTTTGTGATTGAAGCTCAATGAAGGTTTTGTGATTATTTCAGAATGATGCAGTGGTTCTGTGCATGACAGTATTTAGTTCAGGATGACAGTGGTTCACTTTCAGGTTTCATTGGTTTAAGATTTGTATGCGGGTATTCTTCATGAAAAGCACATACACATGCGATTTTATACTCTAAAGTAGCGTATATATTTTGATATATGGTTGATCAAGGTTTGCAGTAACAAAATCTAGTTTTTGTGATGTGCATTATGTTGATTGGTATTCTGGTTATAATGATCTGACTATTTTGGTTGTTTAAATTGATTGATTTGTCTTTGAGTTGATTGGTTGATTCAATGATTGGGTTTCAATTGGGTCAGAGATTGGATTGTTTCAATTGGTGATTGAGTGATTTTTTGTAGTGATCAGTTTAAGTTTTGATATTTGGTTTTGGGCTTAAATGTTGGTAGTGGGTCCAGTCTGAAAATTTGATGAAACGTGGCCTACAAGTTGTGATGTGTTGTAGTAGATGGATCCAATATGAAAATTTATGAAACGTGATCAATGGAAGTGTTGAGGGTTGGAGCCTTCAACAATGAAGTTGAAGCTTCCTTCCAACAATAGCTCGTAAATCAGATTAGAGGGTTGGAGCTCCCTTCCAGTGGGTGTTGGTAAATGAGATCAAGGGGTTGGAGCTCCCTTCCAGTAGGATCTGGAAAATGAGCAAAGTTTGTAGCCTTCTACAGGTGGGTGCCTGCGTGCTAGTATGAGTCTACACCCGTACAAGATTGTAAGAAGTTTTTCTTTATAATAAAAAGAAGACATAGATGACAACAACGATGGTTTTTTTCCCACATTGGGTTTCCACCTTAAATCTTGGGATTCATGTGTGATGGTTTATTTTGTTCTTACTACACATGGTTAATGTTTATTTAATGCTTAATGAAGTACTGGTACACTGACTCAAGATAAAAAAAGAAAAACAAAATTAAATAAATATGGATTAACTAAAAAATATGTTTTACTGGATATACGCTAGTTGTATAAATAACAGTTGGTACACACGTGGATTCCATTAAGTATAGTCGTGTAAAAAAAGGATATGAAATTGAAAATTTTAATGGTTTGAAAATACTGATTCACACCCCCCAAGTATTTTTCCCAAAAGTTGGTATAAGAGAAAGTCCTTCAATAGAAGCTTGATCACTTGAAGGAGATTTGTCAAGATGAGTAGTCTCAAAGGAGTATTTTCTATCAGACCACCTATATTTAATGGAACTATCTTTGTCTTTTGGAAAGTTAGGATGAGAGCATACTTGCAGGCACTAGGAGCTGATGTATGGGAAATCATTGGAAGTGGATATCAATATCCAACCTCTATTCCTTTATATACTGCAAGAAAGAAACAATATGAAACAATGCAAAAGTTGTAAATGCCATCTTGGGAAGTCTGGTTGAGTCTGATATTGTGAAGGTAATGCAGTTGAACATAAAAAAAAGGAATGTGGGATAAGATTATGCAAAGTTATGAGGGCGACACCAAGGTAAAAAGCGTTAAAACTTCAACATTCAAAATATAGTATGATACATTGAAAATGCATGATGATGAAAGCATTGCAACATTTTTTCTTAGAGTAAATGAAATTGTTAATTCCATGAGAAATCTTGGTGAAGAAATAAAATATGTTACTGCTATTGAAAATATTTTGAAATCTTTGACTCCGAAGCTCGACTCTAAAGTATCTGTTATTGAAGAAATGTATGATTTGAAAAGTCTCACACTTGATCAACTCCATGTAATATTGACAAAATTTGAGATGAGGAAAGGTGGTCCTTCAGACATGAGAGAAGTAGCCTTCAAAGCTACTGCAAAAGGAAAAGAAAAGGAAGAATCAAGTTATGTATCAAAAGAAGAAGAGGAAAACTTCGTAAAGAAACTCCAAGTGGGTACTGGAAGAATCAGAGGTAAGATTCCTTTCAAATGTTTTGCTTGTCGTAGAGTTGGTCATTACGCTGCTAAGTGTCCCTATAGAGAAAATCAAGAGTAAGGAAAAGAAGCTGCAAAAATAAATAGGAAGAGGTTTGAAAACAAGAGAAGCTTTTATACACATGAAGACATTGATGGTCTTTCAAATGGTGAAGAAGGTTAGTTTGATCAACACTGTCACTTACTTATGGCATTTGAAGATAAAATTAGTAATGAGTTTGATGGCATAGAAGTAAAGGGTACTTTTATTGAAAAATTTGATAGGAATATATCAGATGCAGTGACAGTTACAAATGTCAACAAATATTCAAGTTTGGGAGCAACCTGCTTTCTATTGATCAAGAATGAAGAAGACAAAGGATCATCGTGTATGGGTTTTTGTTCAAAATGTGATCCATTTTCTTGCCTATGTAATAATGATAGTGATGATGATAGTGAAATCGTTGAGCTCGTACCTATGGGTAAACGTCAAAGTAAGCATTCTAAAGAGAAAACAGATTGAAAAGTGATGCCTCTAGAAACAACAAATCAAGGAAAGTTAGAATCAATGGACAATACAAATGTGCCTATGTTGAGCAAAGATAATTATCAACAATGGAAAGAAAATATGAAGTATAATATAATGAATCTCGATGTCTGGCATCTAGTATGCAATGGTTACACCAAGTTTCCTCCATCAGACAAGGAAGTGCAAAAGAACAGTAAGGCTTTGAGTAATATCTTTTGTATCATATATGATTCAACGTTAAATAAGGTTATGCATTATACATCTGCAAAGCAAGTGTGGGATAAGATAAAAGCAATCCATGAATAAATCCCAAAGAGGGAACTACTAGGTAATCCTATATATAATAATGTGTCCAAAATGATAGATGGAGTTGCTTATTCAAAACAAGACAGGTTAGAAGAATTTTTTTATCTTAGAACAAAACTTGATATTGCTTTGAAAAATATTGTTAATCTTAAAGATAAGTTGCAGGCTTATGATAAAAAGGATCATGTGGGTATGGTATCTAGTCAATAATGTGAAGGTATTGAAGCTGAGGTTGTCTCTCTAAGAGCAGAGCTTGAAAAATCAAATAAGTGGAGTGAAGAACTACTTCAAGCATTTGAAGAACAAGAAAATGGGTTGAAAGAAGAGATTCTTAAATTAAAACAACAAATGGAGGAAGGAAGAAAGGTTGAAGAAATTATGAAGAAGCAATATCTAGAAAAGGAAAAGCAATATCAGGTTGAGGTAAACACTAAAAGGTAAATTACAAGAAAAAGATAAACATTTGTGATTTCAAGATAGTACTAAGATTTTGGATAATATTCTTATTAGTCAAAGGTCTCTTGCCATCAAATATAATCTTGATTTTCATGAAATTGTTGAAGGAGAATCTAGTTCACAAGGTGAGGCAAGGAATTCTAATGCAGAATCTGAAATGCATAAAAAGAGATAAGAAGTCAACCTCATCAACAACCAAGGAAAGTAAATATTCAAAGGAAATCATTTACTCCTAACTATAGAAGTGTTAATCGATATTATTCTCTGATCAATAACATTGAATGCTCTATATGTCATAATTATGGACATGTTGCAGCCAATTGCATAGGTATAATGTTTCAAGCTAATAATCGCTTCACAGAAATATCATAAGCTTTCAGGTACTTTAATGGATATTTTTTTGCTTGAAATATATTTGTTCACAAAGCCATTGATTGCAATAGAAGGAATATGAAACATATAAGATGTTATGCTTGTAACAAGTTTGGACATATAGCAAAAGAATGTAGGAACAAGTCTATGGATCACCGCAGAAAACGTGATAAGAAACCAGATAAGACCATTAATGTCAGAAGACCTGAGAGTAAGGGATCCACCAACATTTATCATAATAAGCAAGAATAAAAAGAACATATAAGGTGTGGTATTGCTCTCTGCTCATTTGAAGATGAAGATGAATGGTAGATAGATATTGGATGCTCTCATCACATGACTGGAGATAAGAGTAAAATGGAGTCTCTCAAGAAAAAACAATTGTTGGGTGTGACTTTTTACCTATTTTCTGCACCTTCTTTCCCTAGTTTTGATCCTCTTATCCTCCAAGCCTATGAACTTTACATGATTAATCACCCTTTTTCTCACTTTTATAACCTATTCCATTATCATGTTATTTTGTCGTATTTTACTGAATATTACGATACTTTATTCCTTTTTGTGACTAACTGGGGTGAGAATTGAAGGAGTATTTTGTAAACTCTTCTCCTTTTCAAGTGTTTCTCATGGGAACGAGGCTATGGAGTAAACATACATCATTGATCAATTACAGATTAGGGTAGATCAGTGTGTTGTTACACCCTGTATGTTGTTACAAGTTGCGGCTGCACATTGAATGCTGTTACAGGATGATGTTACACTACGCGCTGATACAAAGGTCTGTTGTAACACCAAGGGTATTGTTGCTAGTGATAGTCATAAAATCCCGAACCGCTATTCACTCGAAGGATGTTGTTGCACCAGAGCTGGCAAGTGTGGGTACTATTCCACATAATAGTGGTCGTCATTAGGAATTGTTTATTTTAGAAGCAACAAACCCAAGTGATTGTAATCCTAACTAATGTATATTTGTATTTACAAATAGGTTGTAACTACTTTTATTTTTTATCATCATGCGAATCGTAAGATTCTCATGACTGATCTGTTTCTAATTTCGAGCATGTAATAACTATTAAGAAACTCGATTTCCTATGTACAAGCGGGGCATATAGAAGAGTAATGTTACTTTGCTTCTGAAACTATGAATTATTTTTAATATTAATCACTATAGTGATGTTGTTACTACTCTTCAGTTGATTCGTTTATTAATTTTGTGCTATTCCTGTGCCCCTGCTAAGGAGGAAGGGCCCTCCTCTTTCACGGGGACTACAGTGGTAAAGGTAGTGTACATTCTAGTTTCGTTATCTGTTATATGGTTTCTTGTTGTTGCTGTACAAATTGTGATTTACATTCGTTGTTGTTCCAATTTATATTATGTTGTTACACTAAGTTAATCAAACATAATGGTAGTAACCAACTGGAGTAGATATTAGTCATTGTGTGGCGCACCCTTGCGTTGGTAGTTGTGAAGTTTGATTTTAATGCTATCGAGTGTTTTTTTATTTCTACATGAATGATTTTATTTAAGCAATTTGATTCAACGACATCTTTTACTGTTATTTTCACTTTTCATTCTTAACTGTAGTGTATCAACACAAATAATGTGAACCCTGGGTTGACAATTAAATATTGCACTCTCAATCAATTTGGATTGATTAAAACAACACTAAATTTTGGCATTGTTTCCGGGGATGGCAGTTGACGATACAGTCAGCCAAGTTGTTTGTTTGATGATAGAGTGTTCCTAGTCCACAATCGTTGGGCGGTAAGATGAGAGATAAGAACCTGCGCATCGCTCAAATATAATTTGGCGGGCTCACCGTTGTGACCACTAGGGCACTTAGGGCATGGCATTTTGGTGTTTTGTTTAGAGTGTCTTTAGCTCTTCAGTCGCTGGGCAATAAGACAAGAGGTAAGAACCTATGCATCACTCTAACATACCTAGGCAAGCTCACCACTGTTGAATACTGAGACACTTAGGGTGTGAATTAATACACATAGGGTCCATGTGTGAAACTGTAGGAACTATAGAGATACCAAAACTACCCCCACCCTAATTAGTCATAGGAAAAACGAGTCGTAAAAAGGAAAGGAAGAGTGTAGATTTGGGAAGGAAAAAATTTATCCAGGAACTAATCTCTAAGGCAGAAAAAGAACAGTCAAGCTCTCAAAGGGATGCAAGGAGAATAGGGCCACAAAAAGTTGTCCCTCCCATAACAATGGCAGAAATCTTTGATTCCTCAATCTCGGGGCCATATCATTCTAAAGCTAGCACTCGCACTCCCAAGATCAAGAATCCAATCTAGGAGTAGGAGGGGGAAGCTATTAGCTAGAACTTGAGGATCAAGGGACAAGGGGAAACTGAGGGGGAACATCAAACACCTAAGATGGGAGAATACCTATTAGTTTATCAATTTCCAGATACAGGTAGTGCGGTGAAAAAACCAGCCCCGGGGATACCTGAGCCATCAATCACACCTACAAGACCATCTTAAGAATAGTTTGAAGGATGTCTGTTACAACAAGGGTTAGAAGGATTAGTCATGGGGGGCAACAATGAAAACAATGCTAAAACAGGTGCTACCATCCTTACCATCCTTCCAGGGGATGATTGTGGAAGATTCAGACAGCTTTTTATTTGAATTTGATGTCATATGCAGAAGTTATGGTTATACCTCAGATACTCAGAAATTGAAATTATTTCCTGCTACTTTAAAATGGGTAGCCTTGAGATGGTTCATGGGACTGGGCTCCGCTTCTATTCAAACATGGAACGATATGAAGGAGACGATCTTATCAAAGTAACAAGGCTATTGCAGAACTAGGGACTTAAGGGAGGAGGTATTTAGAATGACACAAAAGGAGGATGAGAACATGGAAGAATATGTAGAGTAGTTCCACTATAATCTGCAGAGGTCTAAACACAACGATTTAGACCATGAAATCTTGAAGGCTATATTTATCAGAGGAATGAGGGACGACTGCCTTGACACTGAACCTATTAGGGAAGGGGGATATATCATAGGAACCATTCGCTAAAATTGTAAAGCTCTGTCTAAGATGCTTTAGAGGATCGTCTAAGGGGAGGAGCACAATTCGAGATGCCTCTACCCAAATACAAAAATCTGCAAGAGGAGGAGTGACCAGAGTAGAGATTGGGAATTTGTTCAAAAATTTCAAGACCGATATCCTCAATACTCTCTCTGCCTAGATAATGATAATGCAAATCAAGAAGACACAAGCAGAAGCTTATACACCTTTGGTTGTGTTCTATCCAAATTGTCGGAAGAAGCATCCTTTGAGAGAATGCAAATTGAACAACATCATCTTGTGTATTATTTGTGAGCTGGAACATTTGACAAGACAATGTCTGAAGCTTCCTAGACTGAAGGCAGTACTTAGAGATTCAAGCGAGGAGGTGCAATACTCTTATTTCATCGCACCAAGGAGGCCATGGAAACCATGACCTCCAGGTATGTGTCAATATTTTTCCTCTTTCAATTCGTGCAACAATGCATATAATACTCAACAATATCCATGGCAATATCTTGCTCCTTCTTCGACACAATTTCCTTCACCCTGGAACCAGTGACCTCCATCTCCCTCTATCCAATATCCTCAATCCCAACCATATCCTTAGAATCATAACTAGAGAGGAAATGCCTAGAATACAGCTTTACCAGGATTACCCATGCAACAATAGCTGCAATTACCTCATTTCCAAACTCTTGCTCCTACACCGCCTGTGCGACCCCAACTACTTGTGTAACCTAACCCAAACCCGAACAATAAAGCATCTCAGGGCATAGAGGTTCTGACTGCCTTCCAGACCTAGCTTATTACACCCGTGGGGGTTAATGAAATTCAATTGTGATCGGGTAAGGTAATTAAACCAAGTCACTCCCCTATCATTACAGAGGAGGAATGTGAACCATTAAGAAGAGATATCAAAGGCTCTCAGGTGGTTGTTGTGCCTACAATAGCCGATACAGAGGAAGTTGTTACGTCTGTAACAACCAACCCATGAAGAACTGTTATTGTTGTAACAACCAACTCAGGAAAGGATGATACACCTGTAACAAATGACTCGACTATTGTAACTCAGGACCCTCTGTATCCTCAGAGATTGGCTGAACCTAAAATGAATTCATAGCCCGAATCTTATTTTCTTAGGGAGTTGCAAAATCTACATGTACGAATTCCTCTGTTGCAAGCCCTTAAAGAAGTAGCCATCTATGCTAAAACAATGCGATATTTGTGCATCAAGAAACCTGGGAGGAAGGCTAAAGATCCTACTACCATACATGTGATGGGGAAATTATATGAATTAATGTCTGCTCAACCTCTTCTAACTAATTATAATGATCCATGAAATCCTATGGTTATTGTCTACATTAATGATCAAAGGACCTATGGTTGGGGTTGCCATTAATGTAATGACAAAGGACCTCTTTACCACTCTCGGGCTATAGGGACTTAGACATACTCCTACTCTACTTGAATTAATGGACATGTCTCGTGTTAAACCTAAGGGGGTGTTAGAGGATATAGTGATTAAATAGCTTCGTGGAGGTATCCAGCTGGCTTTCTTATCTTATAGCCCGAATCCAATTTGGGGGGACATCCTTTGATCTTAGCAAGACCTTGGCTGGCCACTGCAGATGCATTTATAGGTTGCAAATCTGGATCTATAGTGATTTCAGATGGCTCGGAAACAAAGAACCTTAACCTTTACCCCCCAAAACCAAATATGGATTTATACAATGCTTGGTGGGATGAGTTTGAGCCTGAATCAGATCTTTCCCTACCACTCCTCACTCTGGGAAAAGCCCAATATTTCAAAGATGAGACAAAAGATGACATCATTAATTGTTTTATTAGTAACTCGCTTTATGTCTCTTTTGTTAAAAATGCAAATGAGGAAGAAGAGGTGGAAGATATAGATTTTGAACAAATGAGAACCACTCTGAATATTGATAGCAGTCCAATTGAAATAGAACTAGGAATTTTTTTGAATATTAACCTCAACCTAACTATTGAGCAAAACCAACTACTGTTACAACTATTACAAAAATACAAAAAGGTATTTGCATGGGACTATACGAATATGAAATGGATCCACCCTAACCTATGCACTCACCGTATTTATTTGAAGGATGGCTAAAAACTGGTCAGAAAACCACAGCGCTGCATGAACCTTGCACTGAAGGCGGTGGTGAAGGAAGAATTACAAAAACTCCTGAGTGCTAATTTTATTTATCTGATATTTGACAGTCAGTGGGTGTTGCATCTTGTCATCGTTCCTAATAAGAATGGAAAGTGGAGAGTCTGTGTGGATTACAGAGAACTCAATAAGGCCACTCAAAAGGACCATTTTCCTTTACCATTTATAGATCAGGTCCTTGATACCCTTTCCAGAAAGAAATTATTTTCATTTTTAGACGAGTTTAGTGGCTACAATCAGATACAGATTGCCCCGGAGGACCAAGATAAAACAACCTTTACTTTCCCTTTGGGAACCTTCACATAAAAAGTACTCCCTTTTGGACTCTACAATGCGCCAGCGACCTTTCAGAGGGCAAGACTGGGGATTTTTTCTAACTTGTGTAATGACTGCCTTGAAATCTTCATGGACAATTTTACACCTTATGGAGATGCTTTTGAAATAGCATTAGCTAATCTGGAAAAAGTGCTAGAACGATGTGTACAGACTAATGTTGCTTTGAGCACTGAAAAATGTCACATGATGATGACTGAAGGGATCGTTCTCGGACACTACATTTCTGCTGATGGAATCAAGGTAGACCCTGCAAAAATAGAGGTAATTATGAAAATTCCAACCCCCAAGATGAAAAAAGAGGTATGTAGTTTCTTGGGGCGTGCAAGGTATTACATAAGATTTATAGAAAAAAATTCAAAAATTGCATCGCCATTATTTTCCTTGCTCATGAAGGATGTCGAATTTTTGTGGACAAGAAAGTGTAAGAAGGCCTCTTTAAAGCTAAAATGTTGTGTATTAGCAGCTCTGGTCTTGCGAGGACCTAATTGGGAACTGTCGTCTCACATAGATACAAATGCATCTGATATTGCTGTAGGTGTTGTTTTGGGCCAACCGAAGGATAAGAAACCTTATGTTATTTACTACATAAGCAAAAATCTAACCTCGACTGAGCTCAACTACACAGTGACCAAGAAGGAGTTCTTAACGGTCGTGCACGCCATCAATAAATTCCAAAATTATATCACCCGGTATCAAGTATTTGTACACACTGACCACTCTGCCATTTGTTTTTTACTAAATAAGCCAATTACCAATGGTAGAATCACACGCTGGTTATTATTGTTACAAGAATTTGATATCACAATTGTCGATAAACCTGGAAAAGATAATGTAGTAGCTGATTTTATTTCTAGGTTAACTATTGATGACAATTGCATTCCTACTGAGGATTCTTTCCCTGATGAATATCTCTTTTCTATTTCTACTTACTCACCTTAGTATGTAGATATAGCCAAATATCTTGTTGCAGGGAAGTTTCCACATTATTTGTCCTCCAAGGAGAAAAGAAAGATTATACAGTAAAGTGCTACCTATACCTGGATATATGGGAATCTTTATCACACTGGACCAGATTTTCAGAACAGACATTGTGTTAGAGAAGATGAGATCTTTGACATCCTTAAAGCTTGTCATGAGGAACCTTGTGGAGGGCCCTTTGTAGACAAACGAATAGGGTACAAAGTCCTTACGACAGGGTATTATTGGCCAACAATATTTTAGGATGCCAATAAGTTTGTGAAGGGATGTGATAGTTGCCAAAGGATGGGCTAACCACTGCAATCAAATGATATGGTGTTACAACCCCAAATCGTCTTAGAACCTTTTGAGAAATGGGCCCTAGATTTTGTGGGACCAATTAATCCTTCATCTAGACAAAAATATTACATCTTGGTCTACACTGACTATGTCAAAAAATGGGTTGAGGCAAAGGCACTAACCAAAGCCACGAAGCAGGTTGTTTCAGACTTTCTGTTTGAAGACATCTTTGTCTAATTTGGCATACCCAAGGAGATAGTCACAGACAGAGGGCCCCAATTTACATCCCATATGATCCAAAAGTTGGTTGAAAAATATAAAATCCATCATAGAATCACAACACCTTATTATCCACAAGAAAATGGCCAAGTGGAAAGCACCAACAAAGTCATTGAGGGGATCCTTACTAAGACTGTGGCCAGTCACCAAAGGAATTGGGCTGACAAACTTCCAGAAGCGTTGTGGGCATACAGGACTACATGGAGGAATACCACGAGATTCTCACCATATGAACTTGTGTATGGAAAAAATCCCTTATTCCCTATTGAGTTCGAAATCAAGACACTAAGCACAACGTTGCAGGTAAATTTGAATCTGGCTACAGCGCAAAAGCAGAGATTGAACTAGCTCAATGAATTGGAGGAGAAACCATTAGCTGCTATCCAGCAAACAAAGTTTATCCAACAGCAAAGAGCTAAGTGGCATGACAAATACATCAAGAAGAAGAAGTTCCAAAAAGGTGATTGGGCTCTCTTATACGACTTAGGATTCAAAGACTTCAAGGGTAAGCTTTGCACCATATGGCTAGGTCCCTACGAGGTAGATGCAGTCTTTGACAATCAGACTGTAAATTTGGTGACCATTAACAGTGCGAGGACACCATTGCTTGTAAATGGGCACCTTCTTCGGTTATATCACAAACCTGCTTCAAGGGATTCATTCATCAACATTATCACAAATTCAGATCTTCATATTACAAGAACAGGGGAAAGCCCCCCTGTGCTGCAAAAATTCTAATTTTTCCAATCAGTGTAACAGCTGAAAATCAACCATGGTTGGCGGATATTACACCTTAAAGCTTTAAAATATAATAATAATAATAATAATAATTCTGTAGTAGTTGAAAACCACCTTGTGGCAGTTGTTACACACTTTGTAACAACATTTTTTATTTCAAAGCATACTTTATGATAGTGTTGTTACATGATCTTTTCTTTTCTATTTTTGTAAAAATTAATAATATATAATAGTCATCTTGGCTGTTACACCTATAGCAGTCGAAAACTTCTATAAATAAGTGGAATAAGATATTTTATTGCAACAAACAACATGCATCATCGTGGTTCTTGTCATCTAAGTTAATTTTGCGCGTCTCACCACCGGAGCTAAGTTTGCCACCAATGACTTCTTCCCACGTTACCTAGGTATGTCATACAAAGGTAATATTGTTATCACTTTATTCGATAATTATGGCAACTTAACATGACATCCTTTTTGGCGGTGAAGGTCGTCTGTCACATTTAAGACGAGGAGAGGGTGAATCATATTGTGACATGACCTTTGCATGACCTGTGATTATTCAAAAAACCCGCAATTAAGGCATGGTGATCTGGTAATTATTGTTACTTAATGCCCGATCATACCAAAAAAGGGAAGTGTACCTTCAATGAGACCTCCCATAACCCAGCATTAATAAGGCAATATTACTGTGCAGTAAGAACCATGATTGCAAAATCCTAATTTGAAATCCTCACCTGTGCCACCCTACCATTTACCCCTGTTGGAGCATTGCATCCCCATTTAGAGTGCTTAGAGAGGTGGGAAAAGAATAGTTGCAGGCTAAAACAACTAAGTAGTGTGTCGACTGCCCCAAAACTTCTGAAGGAAAGGAAAAGGAAGGAAAACAACACTAAATTTGTGTAGCAATCGGTGGAGTAGCAATTCGACATGAGCTAGGGTCAACAGAAGCCTTGGAGAATTGCCCCGAAGCATGCCAAATTTTCAAGGACATAGGACGGTTTGTGTTCTTATAGAGGTTGGAGGGATCATATGGTAGAGTTGCCATAAAATTAAATCAGACGGAGGTTAGGGGGTTGAAGCTAGAGGTTATAAAAGAGGTGATTGCTCGAGTGACGAGATTACCAGTGGAAGGAAAGAGGTGGTTTAACAGGAAGGTTAATGACCCCTCCTTGAAAGGGGATTTCCTCCAAGAGGAAGAGTTGTTGGTAAAGAAAGGGAGGGGGATTGACAGGTTTTCACTTCCCTAGTCATGGGCTGATGTTTCCCTCTACCTCATCAAGTACATTACTTGCAAGGGAAGGGAAACAATTGTAAAAATTATCACTTTCCATTACTAAATCACCTTTGGCATCGCCAACTGACAAATCTTCCATAATTCTTCTTGGGAAACATTAAGCATATGGTTGCGGATGTGAAAATAGTTGCGCATCCAGAAACATGCATCACCAACCTTGGCCTCATCAAGCTCATTGGGTTGGACACCTTAAGCCATCAGGGCAGGAATTGGGAGGAATTCATGAGGAAGAAGGCTAGGACCACCCGTAGGAGGCAAACCGGGACATCTGAGGAAGCTCCAACGGTGACAAACGAGCAGCCCCAACCTTTGACAGTAAGGGTAGGTAAGAGTCTGGTCAACAAACCAATTGGTGATAAGTGGCCAAAGCAGAGAATAAGGGTTAGCGAGCACCTAGAGTCCCCATCCATGTCAAACAAGGAAAAAGAGGCAGTAGAGAAGAAGGATGAGGAGCAAGCTCAGCCAGAGGAACCTTCTTCACCTGGTAAGAGAGAAACTCAATCCTTGTTGTTAAAAATTGAAAATTTAGAAAAAGAAAATAGAGAGCTAAGGGAACAACTAGTAGAGGGGAAGGCAGAGGCAAGAGCCCTAGGGTTAGACACTTTGGTCGAGGCAGTGGACAGGGCTAGGAAGGGAGATGTCCCGGGTACTGTGTTCACAGCTTGTGCTGAGAAGCTACTGACAGCGGGGTTTAGAGTCTATGCAGTAGACACCATCTCGAGGGAAACACAAACTGAAATCTAGGATGGTGACACACACAAACCTATTGAGGACGTTGCTATTACATAAGAACCAACAATTGAGACGGCGCAGTCCACAGAAATTAATCTGGTAGCAGATACACACGAGCCCTTTGCTGACACTGCTATTACACAAGAACCAACAGTGGAGACGGAAGTCAGCCAAGGAAAGGAAGGAGAAGCTTACATCCACGAGCCTATGGTTGACACTTCTATTACACAAGAAGCAATGATGGAGACAGAAGCCTACCTGGGGAAAAACGATATACAAAAGTATGTGGATCACATTGCCGCTACGCAAGAACCAGCAGCGGTAATGGAAGTCAATCAGGGAGAGAAGGAAACTGTAACGAAATCCATTGATGAAGCTATTGTTACACAAGAACCAGTAGCTGAAGTGGTGAAGTTTCACCCTCAGGAGGTTGTTACACCCTCAATTGATAGTACATGTGGGAGAACATTGGGTCCTGACGAATGATGGTGTTATGAAAAGATGTTTTTGTTACCAGAGCTACAGAAATGGAAGCAACTGACACTCTCTCTAGAAGAGGGGGTGATCTCTCCCAAGGCACACAAAAGGATGATGGATTCCCTTAGGGAAAAGTGGTTAAAGGAAGAATGTGAGAGAGAATGGGAAGCACAGAGGCACAAGGAATCCATTAAGAAGAGGGATGAACAGTTGTATCAGTTACAACGACAGGTCTCGAACTTGACGAATGACAAGACCAAGCTATATGATTTTGCCCTAAACTTGCTAGCATGCAAGCAGTGGTCCCCATCGTATCCAGTTTTCCTTTGGGAGCAATATTATTTATTTCAATTGAAAGCAATTTTTGAGAATCGGTCTTATTTGGGTTCTTCAACCGAACTTTTCTTGAAAATTTTCGCTCCTACGATTTTTACGAATAGAGCTTGCTTTGCGAGCTATTTTTGAATAATATCATGTGCGAGTATGTCAACACAAAAATGGTAGAAAGTGTCTTCTCCTTTATGAGAGATTTGTAGTTGTGGGCCTTTCTTTAGTTTATGAGGAACCAAATTGAGTGGCATCTGGCCATGAAATTAGCAGAAATTAATGAAGAAAGGACAACATTATGGGTCAGAGAAAATCCAGGGATGGTTTATGAACTCGGTGTGAGTTTAACCTATTCCTGAGCACTCCAGAGATTAGGGAACAATAATCTATCTATAGGAAAAGGATTGTGAGGATCTGCCTCAATTCGCATGCACATATGAAAAGTCGAGCGCTAGCAGGATGTCTTAAACGCACCGAAGCCTGTAGCACTGAGTTGCAAGAAGGGGATCCTTTTGAATATAGAAATTTCATGGCTGCTATTACATAGGTGCCTAAGTATACTCAGATCGTACAGACATTGGGGGCGTTCTGGATTGGGCTCAGATTTAAATTTCCTTTGATTTGGTTGTCAGTAGAAGAGTATCAACCGGAATACCACCTATGTGATTATGAAGAAGAATCATGGCCACGTCAGTCAATGGCCATTCAAGGGTACAGAGCTCCGGGTGAAAACACTACTGGTGCTTAAAATTTTACAGACTTGCATCGGGGGTTTAGCAGAAGAAGTTGAGATCTACATGGGGACATGTAGTTGCTTCAGTTGGGGGGAGATGTTGGGTGTGACCTTTTACCTATTTTTTGCACCTTTTTTCCACAGTTTTGATCCTCTTATCCTCCAGGCCTATGAACTTTACATGATTAATCACCCTTTTTCTCACTTTTGTAACCTATTTCGCTATCATGTTATTTTGTCGTATTTTACTGAATAATATGATACTTTATTCCTTTTTGTGGCTAACTGGGGTGAGCATTGGAGGATTATTTTGAAATCTCTTCTCCTTTTCAGGTGTTGCTCGCAGGAACAAGGCTATGGAGTAAACAGGCAACGCTGATCAATTACAAAGCAGGGTAGAGCAGTTCATTGTTACACCATGTATGTTGTTACAGGTTGATGTTGCACATTGAATGTTGTTACAAGATGCTGTTACACTACGCGCTGATACAAAGGTTCGTTGTTACACCAAGGGTGTTGTCACCAGTGATTGTCATAACATTCCGAACCGCTATTCACTCACAGGGTGTTGTTGCATCAGAGCTGGAAAGTGTGGGTACTATTCCACATAACAACTGTCGGCATTAGGAATTGTTTATTTTGGAAGCAACAGACCCAAGCGGTTGCAATCCTAACTAATGTATATTTGTATTTAGAAATAGGTTGTAACTACTTTTATTTTTTATTAGCATGAGAATTGTGAGATTCTCATTACTAATCTGTTTCTAATTTTGGGCATGTAATAACTATAAAATAAAATCGATTTCCTATGTGCAAGGGGGTCATATAGAAGAGTATTGTTACTCTTCTTCTGAAACTCTGAATTATTTTTAATATTAATCACTATGGTGATGTTGTTACTGCTCTTCAGTTGATTCGTTAATTAATTTCATGTTATTCCTGCAACCGTACTAAGGAGGAAGGGGCCTCCTCTTTGGCAAGGACTGCAGTGGTAGAGCTAGTGCACATTCTGGTTTCATTATTTGTTATATGGTTTCTTGTTATTGTTGTACAAGTTGTGAATTACATTCATTGTTTTTCCAATTTATATTATGTTTTTACACCGAGTTAATCAAACAAAATGGTAGTAACCAGCTAGAGTAGATATTAGTCACTGTGTGGCGCGCCCTTACGTTGGTAGTTGTGAAGTGCGATTTCAATTCTATGGAGTGTTTTTTTTTTTTTTTCTACATGAATTATTTGATTTCAGCAATTTGATTCAACGACATATTTTACTGTTCTTTTCATTTTTCATTCTTGGTTGTAGTGTATTGACACAAACAATGTGAACTCCATTTAAACAACAATACCTACCCTAGGTTGACAATTAAATGTTGCAGTCTCGATCACTTCGGATTGATTAAAACATCACTACAACAACATGGTAATGTTATTCTTGGAACTAATGTTACAACAGAAGTATTGGGTCGGGGTAAAGCCATAATTAATAAACATAAAGGAGCAGTTGATGCTTTATTAGTTCAAGGGCTAAAGCTGAATATTCTAAATGTAGGTCAAATGGAATATAAGGGAAATATGATTGTGTTTACATCAACCAAGTGCAAGGTTATGAATGAAGAAACTAGAAAATTCATAGAAAGATGATATAGAAATCCACAGAAATTATGTGTTTGAAGAACAAAATTCTCGCAGATATGAGAAAGATTCAGGCTTAGAGTAAAAGAAGATGGTGCCCATTGCAGTCATTATTACTTAAAAGAATACTTCCAACAGTGACTGCATAAGTGGTATGAGGTACTTGACCTCATGAGAATAAAAGATGATTATCAGGTCCTCAGAATTAGTGATGTCTAATCTCAGGGGGAGTAATACATGTTTTGTCTTGATGGTGATTCCCATGATTATTTTTTATTTTCATGTTGCTTATAATACTGACAGTGCCTCTGGTGTAATAACAATAAACAGGAACATTGTGTACAAGCACGAGGGGGAGTTGAAGTTGTGAATTTTAGTATTTCACTTTTTGTACACGGATCCTATGAAGACAAGTTGTGTGTATATGTGAGTTCTAAACTAAAAAGTCACGTATATCTTGGTATGATGAAGAAATAGTGGGACAAACTCAGGAAAAGGGTCTGCTATGCTTTATTCAATTATTGTTTGGCTTTCATGTTCTATTGGTTGATGATTATAGTCTATTGATGCTATTTAGAAGTGATTTTGCCCTTTATAATATGTTGATACTTTGATGGATGAGTGATTGATGAAGATACTTTGAAGTTCTTACTAATAAATGAGATGATATGATCAGATCTGACAGCGAATAGTTGGCACAAGTTCAAGGGTAGCATTTTCTATGATTCTAATAATGCATTGTTGGCATTATGTTTTCTTTAGAATTCCTTTGTACATAATGATGCTTATCAATAATGATGCTACTTATGTTGTTGAAGTTATTGAATTATGATGCATGAGTTGCTAATCATGCTTGATACTTATCAATTGTGGAAAGAACATATAGATCTTGTTGAGAATGTTGTTATCATGGATGAGTAGTTAATTATGATATATGCTTGAGTTTCATATTGGTGAAATAAGTTCTTGATGAAGTAGTGTTGGTGTGATAATTCTTCTTGTATGAAGAATTTGGGCCAAGTGAATGTATGTTGCTAAGACATGGTTATTGATATGCTATTGCTACATCTAGTGGATGATACTTGGAAACATGGCATATTTTGATAATGTTGAAGAATTATGCTACACTTCCCTATCTACTTTATGATGATTGCTTGGTCCCCACTTATGTTGTTGTTACTACATATCTAGTCATAGGTTGGTGATATTGAAGCTACATTGTCCTACCTTGCATGAGTTGCTACTGAAAGATGGTCATGGTGCAAATCATATGTGGTGTATGATAGTTTATGATGACTATCATGGTATTATTGAGGTTTTTTGTCTTGGTTATAAATGTCATATCTATCATTTCATGTAAAGGTAATGTAAATATCTATGATGTATTCAATGTAAAATTTAGTCATGTATGGACTATTGTGGGCAAGTCCTTTTAGACATGTGATGTAATTTGTAATCCCATTGTGATTGGGTGGTTGAGATAATCATGAATTCAAATATGTAAACCCAGTGTGATTGGGTGATTGATGTAAGTTTGAGTCCTTGGTGATAGGAAAATTCATATTTAGTTGAGTCATAGAGTCATGTACTTCATTGTACATCCGTTAGAAATTTCAGCATGTGCTCAGGGGGAGCATGGTCAGTCTTTAATGTTCATACTCAGCAATTCAGATCTATGAAAACCTTCATTCAACATTGGTTAATCCTTTTCCATTGATGTCAAAGGGGGAGAGTAACTTGGTGTTTTAAAATATTGGTGCTTGGATTGACGTGTTTTACATGTATCTACAGGTTGTGGTGACCAAACACAAAAGTGGTTTCCATCAAGTCCAAAGGGGGAGATTGTTGACATTATGACTAATGTGTTATCCTTGGCAGCAACCTACTTAATGAGTTGTCTTTGATGGAAACCTACTTAATGAAGATGTCAACATGATGTTTCTACATGTGATAGAGAGTTTGATCAAAGGCATAGCAGTTCAGAGACAAAGAAATGATAAAGATGACTAATGTGTTGAAAGGCATAGCAGTTCAGAGACAGAGAAATGATAGAGATGAATTTTGAAGAAGTATACACAGGTTCTATGAAGAAAAGTAGTGTACACACTCAAGTTTGGTGAAGCAAAGTAGAGTATACACAGATTATGTGAAGCAAAGTTGCATACAAACGTGGGTATGAAGAAGGAAAGTCGCGTACAGTTTCTGCACCATGGTATTCTAAATACCAAGGGTCTTTACCATGGTATTGCCCTGTGGTATTGAGCCCATCAACGAATGTTTTGATCTTGTCTTAAATGTTGGTAGTGGGTCCAGTCTAAAAAATTGATGAAATGTGGCCTACAAGTTGTGATGTTTTGTAGTGGGTGGATCCAGTATGAAAATTTATGAAACGTGGTCCACAGAAGTGTTGAGGGTTGGAGCCTTTAGTGAGGGCATTGAAGCTTCATTCCAGTAGTAGTTGGTGAATCAAATCATGGAATTGGAGCTCCCTTCCGATGGGTCCCGATAAACGATATTAGGTGGTTGGATCTCCCTTCTGGTGGGTGCCGGTAAACGAGATCAGGGGGTTGGAGCTACCTTCCAAGTAGGAGCTAGAGAATAAGAAAAAGTTGTAGCCTTTTGTAGGTGGGTGCCTGCGTGTTGGTATGAGTATGTGCTAGTACAGGATTGTAAGAAGGTTTTTTTTATAATAAAAAGAAGACAAAGACGACAACAATGGTGGTTTTTTTCCCACATTGGGTTTCCACCTTAAATCTTAGTGTTCGTGTGTGATGATTACGTGTGATGGTTCATTTTGTTCTTAATTCACATGGTTACTATTTACTTAATGATTAATGAAATATTGATGTACTGAATCAAGATAAACAGAAGATAAATTAATTGAAAAATATTTTTTACTAGATATACGCTAGTTTTATAAATAATTGTCGCGTACACATGAAAGCTCCCTTCAGTAAATTCACGTATGGAAATCAAGTTATGAAATTGAAAATTTTAATGGTTTGTAAAGACTGATTCACCCCCCTTGCCCCACCTCTTAGTATTTTTTCCAACAATTGGTATAAGAGCAAGTCCTTTAGTAGAAGCTTGATCGCTTGAAGGAGATCCGTCAAGATGAGTAGTCTCGAAGGAGTATTTTCTATTAGACCACCTATATCTAATGGAACTAACTTTGTCTTTTGGAAAGTTTGGATGAGATCATACTTGCAGGCACAAGGAGCTGATGTATGGAAATTGTTGAAAGTGGATATCAATATCCACCCTCTATTCCTTTAGACACTGCAGGAAAGCAACAATATGAAACCAATGCAAAAGTTGTAAATGCCATCTTGGGAAGTCAAGCTGAGTCCAAGTTTGTGAAGGTAATGCAGTTGAACACAACAAAAGGAATGTGAGATAATATTATCCAAAGTTATGAGGGCGACACCAAGTTAAAAAGTGTTAAACTTCAAACATTCAGAATATAGTATGAGACATTGAAAATGCATGATGATGAAAGAATTGCAACATTTTTTCTTAGAGTAGATGAAAATGTTAATTCCATGAGAAATATTGGTGAATAAATAAAAGATGTTACTGTTGTTGAAAATATTTTGAGATCTCTGACTCCGAAGTTCGACTCCAAAGTCTCTATTATTGAAGAAATGTAGGATCTAAAAAGTTTCACACTTGATCAACTCCATGGAATATTGACAACATTTGAGATGAGGAAAGGTGGTCTTTCAGACATGAGAGAAGTAGCCTCCAAAGCTACTGCAAAAGGAAAAGAAAAGGAAGAATCAGGTTATGTATCAAAAGAAGAAGAAGCAAACTTCGTAAAGAAACTCCAAGTGGGTACTCGAAGATTCAGAGGTAAGCTTCCTTTCAAATGTTTTTCTTATGGTAGAGTTGGTCATTACGTTCCTAAGTGTCCCTATAGAGAAAATCAAGAGAAAGGAAAAGAAGCTGCAAAAATAAATAGGAAGAGGTTTGAAAAAAAGAGAATTTTGAACACATGAAGACAATGATGGTCTTTCAAATGGTGAAGAAGGTGAGTTTGATCAAGATTGTCACTTACTTATGGCATTTGAAGATAAAATTAGTAATGATTTTGATGGCCTAAAAGAAAATGGTACTTTTATTGAAAACTTTGATAGGAATATATCAGATGCAGTGACAGTTACAGATGTCAACAAATATTCAAGTTTGGAGAAACTCGCTTTCTATTGATCGATAATGAAGAAGACAAAGCATCATCAGGTATGGGTTTTTGTTCAAAATGTGATCCATTTATTGTCTATGCAATAATGATAGTGATGATGATATTGAAACAACTGAGCTCGCACTTATGGGTAAAAGTGAAAGTAAGCACTTTAAAGAGAAAACAAATTAAAAAATGATGCCTCTAGAAACAATAGATCAAGGAAAGTTTGAATCAATGGACAATACATATGTACCTATGGCGAGCAAAGATAATTATCAACAATGTAAAGAAAATATGAAGTATAATCTAATGAATCTCGATGTCTAGCATCCACTGTGCAATGGTTACACCAAGTTTCCTCCATCAGACAAGGAAGTGAAAAAGAGCAGTAAGGCTTTGACTAATATGTTTTGTAGCATATCTTATTAAACATTAAATAAGGTTATGCATTATACGTCTACAAAGAAAATGTGGGATAAGATACAAGAAATCCATGAATAAATCCCAAAGAGGGAACTACTAGGTAATCATCTATCTAACAATGTGTACAAAATGACAGATGGAGTTGTTGATTCAAAAGAAGACATGTTAGAAGAAATTTTTGATCTTATAACAAAACTTGATCTTGCTTTGAAAAAGTTTGTTAATCTTAAAGATAAGTTGTAGGTTTAAGATAACAAGGATCATGTTGGTATGGTATCTAGCCAATATTGTGAAGGTCTTGAAGCTAAGGTTGTCTCTCTAAGAGCAGATCTTGAAAAATCAGATAAGTGGAATGAAGAACTACTTCAAGAATTTGAAGAACAAGAAAATGGGTTGAAATAAGAGATTCTCAAATTAAAAAAACAAATGGAGGAAGGAATAAAGGTTGAAGAAATAATGAAGAGGCAATATCTAGAAAAGGAAAAGCAATATCAGTTAGAGGTAAACATCCTAAAAGGTAAATTAGAAGAAAAATATAAACATTTACGATTTCAAGATAGTACTAATATTTCGGATAATATTCTTAGTAGTCAAATGTCTCCTGCCATCAAATCTAGTGTTGGTTTTCATGAAATTGTTGAAGGAGAATCTAGTTCACAAGCCGAGGCAAGGAATTGTAATGCAAAATATGAAATGATCAAAAAAGAGATAAGAATTAAACCTCATCAACAACCAAGGAAAGTAAATCTTCAAAGGAAATAATTTAATCCTAACTATAGAAGTGTTAATCAATATTATTCTCTGATCAATAATGTTGAATGTTCTATATGTCATAATTATGGACACATTGCAGCCAGTTGCATAAGTAGAATGTTTTAAGCTAATAATCGCCTCACAGAAATATCATCAACTTCTAGGTACTTTAAGGGATATTGTTTTGCTTGCAATATGTTTGGTCACAAATTCATTGATTGCAATAGAAGGAATATGAAACATATAAAATGTTATGCTTGTAACAAGTTTGGGCATATAGAAAAATAATGTAGGAACAAGTCTATGGATCATCGCAGACAACATGGTAAGCAACCAAATAAGAACATTAATGTCAGAAGACCTAAAAAAGATGGATCCACCAACATTTCTCATAATAAGCAGGAAGAAGAAGAACAGATAAGGTATGGTCTTGCTCTCTGCTCATTTGAAGATGAAGATGAATGGTACATAGATACTGGATTATCTCATTGCATGACTAGAGATAAGAGTAAAATAGAGTCTCTCAACAAAAAAAAACATGGTAATGTTATTCTTGGAACTAATGTTACAACAAAAGTATTGGGACAGGGTAAAGCTAGAATTAATAAACATAAAGGAGCAGTTGATGCTTTATTAGTTCAAGGGCTAGAGCAGAATATTCTAAGTGTAGGTCAAATGGAAGATAACGAAAATATAATTGTGTTTGCATCAACCAAGTGCAAGGTTATGGATGAAGAAACCGGAAAAGTCATAATAAGAGGATATAGAAACGCAGACAAATTATATGTTTTTGAAGAACAAAATTCTCGCAGATATGAGAAAGATTCATACTCAGAGCAAAAGAAGATGTTGCCCATTTTAGTCCATTATTCCTTAAAACAATATTTCCAACAATGACTGCAGAAGTGGTTTGAGGTACTTGACCTCATGAGAACAAAAGATGATTATCAGGTCCTCATAATTAGTGATGTGTAATTTCACGGGGAGTAATACATGTTTTGTCTTTATGATAATTCCCATGATAATTTTTTTATTTTCATGTTGCTTATACTACTAACAGTGCCTCTGGTGTAATAATAGTAAACATGAACATTATGTATAGGCATAGGGGGAGTTGAAGCTGTGAAATTCAGTATTTCAATTTCCGTACGTGGATCATATGAAGACAAGTTGCATGTATATGTGTGTTTTGAACTGAACAATCATTTATATCTTGGTATGATGAAGAAATAGTGGGAAAAACTCATGAAAAAGGTTTGATATGTTTCATTCAATTATTTTTTGGCTTTCATGTTATGTTGATTGATGATTACAGTTTGTTGATGCTATTTAGAATTGATTTTGTCTTTTATAAGTTGTTGATATGTTGATGGATGACTGATTGATGAAGATATTTTGAAGTTCTTACTAATAAATGAGATTATATGATCAGATCTGACAGTGAACAGTTGGCATAGGTTTAGGGGGAGCATTTTCTATGCTTCTAATATGCATTATTGGCATTATGTTTTCTTTAGAATTCCTTCATACATAATGATGTTTATCATTGGTGATGCTACTTATGTTTTTTAAGTTCTAGAATGATGATTCATGAGTTGCTAATCATGATTGGTACTTATCAATTGTGGAAAGAACATGTATATCTTGCTGATAATGTTGGTTTCATGGATGAGTAATTGATTATGATATATGCTTGAGTTGCGTATTGGTGAAATAATTTCTTGACGAAGTGGTTTTAGTGTGATAATTCTTCTTGTATGAAGAATTTGAGCCAAGATAATGATGTTGCTAAGACACAGTTATTAATATCCTACTGCTACATTTGTTGGATGATGCTACACTGCCCTATCTTACTTTATGATGATATGATTGGTCCCCACTTATGTTGTTGTTACTACATATTTGGTCACAGATTGATGTATTGAAGCTACATTGTCCTATCTTGCATGAGTTGATGCTAACAGATGGTCATGGTGTAGATCATATATGGTGTGTGATAGTTTTTGATGACTATCATGGTCTTATCGAGGTTCTTTGTCTTGGTTATAAATGTCATATCTATCATTTGATTTAAAGGTCATGTAAAGACCTATGATGTACTCATTGTAAAATTCAGTCATGTATGGATTGTTGTGGTCAAGTCAGTTTGGACATGTGATGTAATTTGTAATCCTAATGTGATTGAGTGGTTGATGTAATCATGAATTCAAAAATGTAAACCCACTGTGATTGGGTGATTGATGTAAGTTTGATTCCTTGGCGATAGGAAAAGTCATATTTATTTGAGTCATAGAGTCATGTACTTCATTATAAATTCGTCAGAAATTTCAGCATGTGCTCAGGGGGAGCATGGTCAGTCTTCAATGTTCATACTCAATAGTTCAGATCTATGGTAGCCTTCATTTAGCATTGGTTAGCACTTTGTGCTTGATGTCAAATAAGAAGAGCAACTTGGTGTTTGAAAAGATTGGTGCTTCGCCTAATGTGTTTTACAGGTATATTCAGGCTATATTTAGGTCTCTCAGATATATAGCAAGTATAACTAGGAAGTGAAAATACCACTACTATGGTTAAATATTGTTATCAGATGAGAAGAATTGTAGGTATGGAAAGATGCATCATAATGAGAAGATGGAATCATGTGAAAAGCATACTATTAAAGCATAAAAGAGATCATGACATCATTATAGAAGCTTGAAAGGATAGCTGAAATAAATGTGTACATGATTGTAGCAATCCTCATGATAAAAATGAAGTAGCTCACAGTAACCTCATTGAAAGCATAAGTAGTATATATGGTTGGAAGAAATTCATCTAGCATGATAGTAGATAGAATTCATCATACATCATTAGGAAGGCGAATTGGCAAGAAGACGATAATCAAGATCCTCTATTGGAATCTTCATTAGAAGGTTCACCTCTACTTGGAAGAAGAAAGTGTCTCACTAATCATTCCACCTCGTGTGGATCTATGGTTTAGAAATAATATGGTATGATGACAAAGGAGTACAACATGTCAAGATAGGTTGAAGTCCTTTCAATCAAGGAAGTTGTGAAAGGAAGTCTAGATGACCAAAAGAATAAAAGAGGTGTGTATATGTTTGATAAATTAAGTCATGTCATCATATAGTTGCAGATAGCATGGGTGAATTCTATATATCATAAGCATGATCGAATAAAATGAATTTGTTCCTTTGGTAAGATGCGTGAAGGCATAAGTCTTGAACTAGTTCACATATTTACAAGATGAAATCAACATCATATGCTCCCATATGGAATATGAGGTGGTTGACAAAGATAGAGGAACTAGGTATATAAATTATTTGGGAGAAATATGTGAAGAAAGGAAGAATAATTCATGAAATATGCAACTATAGTCTCATAAGACAAGTAATCAACATCCTAAAAGAATTGGCTAGGACATATCCATGGAGAAGGTATGAAGACTATGATGAAGTCTGTAAAGGAAGGAGACGCTTGACATTGAATGCCTTGGATATATGTTTATGAATGTGCAGGATGTTGATATTGCAAGCAAGAAAATGTCATGATGAAAGGCCATCATAAAAGGTAACTTTTACTTGATGCTAATTTTTATTTTTGAACAACATCTAGTTGGTTGAAACAAGGCTACCAAAAGAATGGATGGAAGATCCTAAAAGTAATATGACTTGGAAAATATGTATGGATGAAGAAAATCCAAATGTGGACCAGAAGATCACTTTTCTATGAAGAGAAGGATGAGATGACTGATGGTTCAACTCTATGATTTATTGAAGGAAATTGATGGATGGTTTATGTGCTACAAAGAAAACCTAGAAGATGAATGCTCCATAATAATGAATATGAAATTAATGAGAAAAAGGAAGATATATACAATTTTTTGAAGAAGATACCATGATCTCCACAAAAAAATAAAAAGTTGTTATTGGAAACAAGTCCCTAGTTAAGAGGGAGCTTGGTTATATTCCTTTATAGGAATGAGTATATCTTCCCTAGTTGAGAGGGAGAGATAGACACATCATTTTTCTCTTCATATTGTGAAGAAATAATGGAGGATTGGGTAAGCATATGAAATTGATTATGATACTCTTTGAGGATGTGGTAGGGCATCTAATAGGCAAGAGTAGTCAAAGAGGAAATTCGTTGAGGATTTGTTATTCCAAGATAGAAATTGTGCTAAAAGGACATACCCAGTGAGCACTTGGGTGGGGTATGTGCCTTAAGAGACAATGATGATGGTTTCTATTAGTCATTGGTCTTGCCAACATTGTGCTATGATCTTGTGGAGAGATAGAATTGTTAGTCAAGGCCTTGCTATGTGACAATTGGTTAGCATGATGAGATGTTATAGCATAAGCTAAGGAAGTAGCTTATGAGATGACTTACCAATCTGACTCTTCTTATGAGAATTCTTCAGTTTGATAATGTCCAAGTACCTTGTATGGATTATGAATACCTCCATAGTTAAGAGAGAGTGTTGAAATATGTAAATAGGTTAGGTATTAATAATGACATATGTAATCATGATGTTATGTATTTATTGTAAAGAGAAAAATAGATTTATTATTTGTATCCTTGAGGCATGGGTTTCATACTCAAGGGAAATTTATTTTTATACGTAGAGCTCCCATTGAGTGCTTCTAGGGCTTGTCATTGAGTCTACAAATCAATTGAGTCATTTTCATGTATGAAAGACCATCTTGGGCATGTTACATATTGTAATGGAAAATTTAGTTGAGTCAAAAATAGATTTAAAGACCCTCCAAGGCCTTGTCAAAAGTGAAAACAACAAGTTGACATTACCAAAGTGACAAGTTGACCAAGGGACAATGACAAGTTGGCCTACAAGATGTGACAAGAAGCCTATATAAAGGAATCAACCTCATTTGCAAACATCATCCAAGAAACTCACAAACAATTCGATCAAGAGAAATAATAAGACCTAAAGAAGAGTGAAGAGAAGGAGATTTAAAGGAAGAAATAAATCGAAGTATTTTTTATCTGTTTTTGGTTGAATCTCCTCAAGCGTGCGAGATATAGGGCATCACTCTTGTTGGAGTACAAATGAGTTGCAGAAGAATCAAAATTTTGGGTGTCAAGAAAACTCTCTTTGCAAGTCAAGATCTTAATAAGGAAGGTCCTATCCAAGCGAAGAAGAGAAGGCTCCCAAATATACTCCAAACTATCCACACATGTGAAATCGTAGAGATTTCAGGCAGACCAAGAATGGCAGACTTGTAAAAGAAGTTGAAATATTGAAGAGGAGTCAAAATCTGAAGTGTTGCAACAAATTTGACCATCGTTGACTCTATGGAAGAAGAGTTGATCAAAGGAATGATTTGACTTGGTCTTGGAGGGGTTTTTTGTCAAGGGTCATAGGTATTGGAATTTTTCAATTGAAGTACTATAAGAAAATAAGAGTACTTGTGGGTTTTCCTCTCAAGTGGAGAGGTTTTGGCCATTGCTGATTGCCTATATCTTTTGTCCTCTTGTCTCACTGTTCTTTATTGTTTTGGTAGTTGTTTAATGATAATAACACTAATTATAATCAAGTGGAAGAAGAATTTAATCAAATTAAGTAAAATACATCACAAGCAATTATCAAGGTAAGAGAAATCGTATAATCTTGTCGCCCTTAGATTTCTCAATACATAGGGTAGTAATTATGTTGAAGTTCTATTCGTGTTATGTGATTTGTCAATTGACTTGTGTGCCCTAGAAAATATCAAGAATGTATCCATGTTAGTCAATTATGAGGTTATGGCAACTGTTACTTGAGCACTACAATGATTTGATTGAAAGTGGAAATATTTTTCCACTTGTTCCAAGTATGAATTTTGTTGATGACATACCACCACTAGGTATGGATATCATGGCTTAGGTTACAAGTCTTTATAATATTTATTGGTGAACATTGTTAAGCATGTCACAATTGTTTTATACATTTTTTTTTTCAGATAAATATTCCAATACTATATATTTTAAATAAGATTAATATTTTTTTCGCATATTTCCTTCATTGTCATATTCATATCAGTTTTTACATGTTGCATAGTGTACCGTAGTGTGTTTAAATTGTATTTACATTCCAAATGAAATGAATTGCAATTTTATATATTACTACTTCCAAATTTAATGATTGTGTATTTGGAAGGAATTCAAATTAGTATGTTTGTTTAATAATTATGAAATTTTAGGGGTGATAGGAGGGGGAGGGGCACTCTATGGCCCTGAAGAGGACAATGTGTTCAAGTACTCATGGGGTCTTGGTCATATGAAAAATAATCAAGAAAATATATATGTTCTCTACCAGTAAATTTTGTTATCCAAATAACATCAGGCGCATGCACTTACAATTATGGGAGATTCTCTCTGAATCTTGCATCATCTGGTCAAAGGCTTCCTCCCAAAGGAGAAACCTATGGAAAACATCATAAAAAGAATCAGGAAAAATATGAAAGATATCCCATCCAAATCATATTTCCATGTCCTAATAAACTTCAACAAAGAAGAAAACAAGTATGCTAACGAGGGATGTAAATTGAAGATAGGTTAATTAAATATTAATGGCTAAATCAAGCTTGTTATAATTCCCTAATGGTGGATGTCATCTATTAAAAAAATTAGTTAAATTGGTTTATACAAGAAAATATATAAATGGAAAATTTGGGGTGGGGGGGGAAGGGTTGGTGGGGGTGGGCAAGAAGGGTGATTGAGGAGCTTAAATACCATATCAAGAACATCACTCTCAACCTAAGTGACTCAACCAACTCAAACATTGCGACAAAAATTAATTTCCCAGGCTTAAATGAACCTCTCCACGATAGCAACAAATTCATAATAATGAAATATTTTACAATAAATTATAAGCGTTATGTGTTGTAAATTTTGTGTATTGTTGGGGTAGATTTGTAAGGTATTCACCTACAAAACCCATCTTTTTGTTGCTAAGATATATTCTCCTCATGATAATGATGTATTCCTATTGGAAAGGAGAAAACAATTGGAAATTTTTGATGAATTAGCTCTATAATGCTTGATGTATTTATTGCGAACTAAACACAAAATTATACAATACAAAAACTCTTTCTTGTTAAAAAAAATAATTATGAAATCATTGGTACATAATTGTATAAATTTCAATTCAAGGTACAAGTAAGCATACTTTGAAACACATTGATTCTCCAACATAGCATTAGATCGATAATGAAATTCATTGTTTATGGTATCAACAAAGGAAAGATGTAATAAATGGGTGAAAAAGAGTTGTATATCGTAGAAGACCGACATCAATTTTTATTCTAAAGCAATTTCCCAATAGTTACAAGTGTCAAAGTTGGATGATATTAGGCATGGAAAATTACCTATTAATGTTCATTTTTAGAATATTATTTGACACCAAATATTTCAGTTGTTGTACTTTCTCCTAATAACACTTTTTTTACTAGGGAGACTTCTCATGTTCAAGAATATTGTATACATAAACATAACCTACCTACAAAATAGAACCCTAAGTATTCAACAAATGCAAGTCCAAATTTGGAGCATGGAGTAAGCATGCAAAACATACACATTTGATGTCATTCAACGAATGGTATCATCTAACAGTGTGGGTGATAGTGATATTCTTTCCCAATTGTTTTATAATTTGCAACCTTTAGCTAGTGGCATTGGATCTACCTTTTATCACCCTCATTTTTAAGAAAATGTGCTCCTGCATATAGAATTAGTTGTCCCTAAAACTATTTATCTTGGAACAAAAGAGGTATTTCAATCACCATTCATCATGATTTTTATACAAGTGGATCTACTATATTGGTTACTTAACCATGTTTTCATTTATCCTTATTGGAAAGACACCATTCAATCAAATATAGTTAGATAAATGAATGTCCAATATCAAAGAATGTCATATAATTACTTGCTTCAAGGAGCATGGACCATCTGTTTGGTAAGATAATGTAAATGTTGTATGTATATAATTTACTACTCTTTCTTCTAACAATTTTGTGATTGAATCTATTGGGTTAAGAGTAACCTACTTCTGTTAGGATATACCTAATAACCTCGATGGTGGAAAAGAGGGTTTCTGCAGGAGTCTTCAACGCGATTTCCCAATCCAACATATCAGGAAACATTGATCCACACAGCTCGGGATCCAATCGAACACACAACAAATATTCCATCCACATTGTGATCTTGGTTGGGATTTTAATGAAGATATCTCCTCATGTAACAGTGAACGAAATCCAAGCACATTCACACTCTCTATTCGGATCTAGAAAGATCTCTTCCCACCCGAAATGCACAGATCCGCTCTCACAAAAAGTTGATCTACCCTCGCTCCAGCCAGATCTAGAGATCTGATTATGTCTCAGCTCTTACGCCGGATCAAGCCCTATCAATGCCTCCCTCATAGGGTTTACCATCCGTCACAACATGACCAAAGAAGGAAAGAGATACATTGTTGTAGTACTTGCATCTATTGGCATAATATATGATGGGTTGCTTAGGTATATAGTGAAACTGATCCCTAACCCACAAGCCTTCACAAATGGAATTGATGAAGGGTGCTCTGGATCTAGCGATAGGACTTTGTATCCACGCCCCCACTAGGCCGAAAACAAGCGAAAGTATAGAGAAATAGTTGAAATCGTTGGGACTGCATTTGATGATAGCTTATCTGGATCGTGAAATGAGAAATATCTACTGCCTACCTTACAGATAGAAAACAAGAAGGCGCCAGAGAACATTCACAATCTCAGTATGGAAGGCTATGTTGGCCCAAATCGAATGAATCAAGCAATGAATCAGGATCCATCTCGACTAGATCTATCAGTTCCTGAGTACCTTACAACATATCGACCTCTATTAAGGACAGATCCACTCACCACAATGCCAGTTCTGATATAATTTTATCATAACACTACAAGGAAGGATTGTTTGCAAGTGGATCTATAAGGGGAGGTGGATACAAGAATTAAAGTATGAAATCCAAAATCATCTAGGCATATTAGTAAGTATGCAAAGTTTGATTTACTCAAGACAAATTTTGCAGGATAATCACACACTACAGGACTATAGCATTGCTTTAAAATCGACGATCATCCTCAATCTACGACTGTGTGGTGGATGCTCTGGAATCATCTCAAAGGGCACATGTAATTTTAAATATGTGGTAAAAGGGAAGAATGAAGCCCAAACTAAACTAGCACCATCACCAGAACTACCTAGACCCTATATCATGGAGCAAAATTCCCAGAGACCAGCCTTGACAATATCTCTGCATGAGGTAAACGAACTTTATGTACACTTTCATACGAAAGAAGTCATATGTATATTTAATGGTTTCTAGCCTAAATCAAATGCTTTACACCAATGGATTTTCTCTACATGGACAACGAATTGTGATATTCATCTATGTTCCAAGGGGTTTTTATTGTCAAATTCGACAAAGTGAAGGATAAGGTTTGTGCCTTTAATGAGGGACCATGGTTTTGGGGCAATGCATGACTATTCATGATCCCCTGGTTCTCAGGTTTTGATGCCACCCCTATGGTGGTTTCTAAAATGCCTGTGTGGGTCAGGATACACAATCTTCCACTACACTTTTGGCATCACAAAGTATTAGAAGGAATATGGAATTTGTTGGGAAAATTTCTCAATATTGATGTAGATAAAGTTTCAAGAGGCATTTTTACCTTTTCCATAATATGTATTGAAGTAGATATCAGTCAAGGTTTACCTGACTGCATAATAGTGGTCCATAATAATACACAGTGGACTCAACCACTAGATTATGAAAATACGACATTCTGTTATCGTGGCTATCAACAAATAGGTTACCATCACAGTGCATGCCCACAAGCTAAAAAATACTCCAAAAGAAATAAGAAGCAAACCCAAAATCCAAAAGGTTGGCAACGCACTGAGCCCCGAGAAGAAGCAGTAAAAGAACAAGAGACAACAGAAAACATTGTAGATAATAATGTACATATAATACAGAACAACCCACAGAAGGACAAGTTAGAGCACAACTTTGCATTAACGCAGAGGCCCAACAACTCTTCACAACAGTATGAGCAACACGCATCAAGAAAGCAAGTAAGTGGTAGCAAATGAATTCATGGATCAGAGAGATCTTACTATGACAAAGAATATCCAACTAATACTAATGAGAATCACATGTCTATTATAATATCCACTCCCAACACTGGTGGTTGGAGAAAAGTGGAAAAAAAGAAAGGTAGGAAATAATAGGTTAGTCTTTTATGGATCCTGAGAAATCAATACCTGCAATTATTGCATATTCTCATTAGCATCTACAACATGTAATTTTTCTCATTATGAATAAAATTGCAATTTTTCCATGGAAAAAAAATAATAATAATAAAAATAATAATAATAATAATGTACTACTCATTTTTTACATCTACGCCTCTCATTTTAGGCACAATTAAGTTAGACATTGAAGTTTCTAATATTTTCGAACTAGAGCACCATTATATGCAATATGTGTAGAGAAATAAAATCCATAATTTTTAGGGAAATAAATGTTAGAAGTAATGGTCCCACTCCCTCTTATTTAAATCTAGGTAGACTAATGAACTATCTTCCAACTGGTGCTCAATGTGATCTTGTGCCTAGAGTTTCTATGGATCAAGGAAATGAACATGCTTTCCTTTACATTTTGATAGAGACATAATTGAAGTTCAAAAAAAATATTGTCCAAAATTGATGATTTTTATTTTGTTCAAATGTGTCATGTTTTCCATGAATTTTGTCTTGATATTCAAGTTCTTAAAGGGTTTCAAGGACTTATTTGTAAAATAAGTATGAATGAGCAAGGCTTCCATCATTTATTTCATTGTAATAACATGGATCCTAGTGAAAAAATCTTGTTCTAAGAGTATTTACCCAGGTTAAGGCAATACTAATAGTATGGGTTAATATAATATTGCAAGTGACACATGCTCAAGGTGGGCACTATAAATATAGTAGCCGCATTATTAGCTTGCAACCAATTTTCCATGATGTGTTGAATAATTAGACATCTTAATTTTCAAAATATGTGGTGCCCATTCTAAAAATTATTAATGTTATATTAAGATAGCACTAGTGATTGATGAATTGCATTACAAAATTCAAATTGATTAGTATTATGGGATATTTAATTTGACATGGATTTAATTGCCACTCTCCTAAAAATACCTACTGATGTGTCTACTAGGCATCAATTTGTTGATTGTGATATTGAAGAAATGGAGACAAATGATGCACACATTCAAGGGTTGAACACTAATCCTGTGTGCTCTCATCCTCCATGTTCTATAGCTCTACGACCCAATGAATGGACATAATTGAAAGAAATAAAAATATATGTTGAAAATGCAGATTCTACACCGATTCAATCATTGGAATGGATCGATATTTGTTTGTCCCCCATCAACAAATATAATTATAAACAAGGATTATTAGACATGGCATGTCCCACATTATTCCCCATTGGTGACACAGATTGGTTTCATCCACTTATTTATAACATTCAAGTACATGAATATGGATTACATTTTCTCATGTTTTTGGATCAAATATTTAGAAGCCAACCTCTCTTTCACTATTTACTATTGAACACATTTATTTTTTTATAGATATGTAATAGCATGTAATCCCTGTGACATCCATTGACATAATGATTCTTTGAATACTAAATGATAATATATACCTAATGAACAAAGCAAATATTTTTTTATTTCAATCCTCATTAAGATTATGAGCAATTTTTAAATAATGTTTAAAGACATACAAACTATGGTGCAGATTTTTGCTTGTAAAAAATGGGTTTGTTCTTACATGTTACAACAATGCTCAATGGAAAATTCACATTGAATCAATATTATCCATAGATGTCCCGGATGCGGGTGATAGTTAATGTTTTCAGGTTGACGGGACAGAGGTCTCGTGAAGACCACGTGCCCATCACGCGCAAGGCTCAAATGGGCTGCGAAGGAGACGGTTATCCCAGGACGGTGGCTTTAATAGCCACAGGTTGGCAGGCCGAGGGCATTAACGCTTCGGCCTCTCTTGGCTGCGCTTCCCCTCTCGGCTCTGTGATGGATTTGACTGTAGCTTTTATGGCGGATGACCACCAAGGTAGAGCTGGAAGCTCTATATACAGTGGCCCTATCCGCACTCCTGGCCTCATGCATTCTGAATTCTGCATTCCTGCCCGCCTGCAATCCGACCTCTGGGTAATCCGAGTCCAGTTCCTGGTTCAGGCAGGCTCTGCCCTGTTCTGTCATAGCTCGAACCTATTTGTTTGGTTGAATTACTCCTTGAATCTCCCCACCAGCATGGTTCGTGAGCGCCAACGGTTGCTGAGCCGCAGGGGCTCCAGCAGAGGGGGAACCTCACGATGCCCTGCTGCGGAGGAATCTCGCCCTCCCTGTCATTGCCCGCACTACCATTGTTTCTGTCACTGCCCCAGCTCGGCCATCACTCATCCTTCTTGGCCTACCCAACTCCTGGAAGCCAGCTCCTCTGGCACCTCTGGTGCACCCTTCTTTGGCTCGGGTATCTTCTCTTTCGATAGCCGTCTGACTAGGCCGTGTATCAATGCTCATATCTTTGTTTTGCTTATTGACGAACCGGAGGAGGAAGGAGGCACCAGCTCTCCGCCTGTTCCAGCTCCCCCACAAGAAGAAATCCATGAGGCCAACGCGACATAGGAAGACAAGGGAAAGACAGTTGAGGCTCCAACTCCTCACAAGGACGGCAGTGAATTTCCACCTGCAGAGTGTAGGTTTTAACCCCGTACAGAAATTACCTGCATATGAATTCTAAATCACAAGAAAATAAAAAATGCGAGAGCATAACCCATAAAACACATATACACAGAGATTTCCCACTGGATCTCAAAACCGAGACTACCAGCTTGATTTTTCATTATATTCCTTTCAATGTTACAATACATATTTATACATGCCGAAGCATCCAATACCATGGACCGAAAACCATCGCATCCAAAACTATGGACCAAAAAACCATAGGTAGGTTCGCCCAACCTAATATAGGGTCCAAAAAAAAAATTTTCGAGGCGCTGCCCCGAACCCCGTAGAGGGGGGCTCTGCCCCCCCTCTAACCCCCCGGTTCACTACGTAGGTTAGTCGTGGAAAGAATATAACACAACCCAACAGAAATGGCCTAAAAAAGGATTATTTTCAATCTTTAAAAAAAAAATGTTTTTGATGTATTCTTTAGATATAGATGGCAAACCTGAGGTTTTCTGGAATGGGATGATAGAGAGAGGCTAGGTTGTCAAATGTGTTATCATAATGTGAGAACTATTTCACAAACTTCCATTTCCAGTATGCTATTTTGATATGTAAGTTGTAACATTAAGACTTTATGATCTCTTTGAGTAAAATATTTGTTGTCCAATAGCTTGGGATTCCTCTCTAGAATTTTTTAAATGGTGTTTCCAACACAAAAATAGAGTACCTTAATATTGTTGAAAACCAAACTAACTGGTTCAATGATTATAGAAGAGAATTATAATTAACATTGCACTCAAAGGCTTCTTCAAAAATGAGATACATAAATTTGGGCTTCCAAAAAATATCAGAATAAGTCCATGCCATCCGCATCTCAGTCTTTGATATGGGAAACTTAGGTTGCACCATTTCTGGGGCCTAGTTTCATGGATAAAATGCCCTTATATAAGTGGAACTCAAAGATTTATGATAATTTCAACTAGTTTTAAACTTAAAAATGTCCAAAAAAGAAAGGTACTTTTAGTGCCAAATATCCCATGCTCCATTTATCAGTTTCGTATGTAGAAATCAATGTGGTTCAAGTTTACATAGAGGCTAATATAATGTTTAATTCTCTCAATATTTTGAAATTGCATTTCATGAAATGTAGAAATGAAAGTTCTCAGGAAAATTAAATTGTAGCGTGCTCTTTGGGCAAATTTTAATATTTCTTGAGTTTAAAAGAAGAACTTTCACAAATCTAGGAGGTTATTAATGTAAACTCCAAGCATCTTTCAATCTTACTCTGTGTATTTTTTCATTTTTCTCTAATAGAATAAATTGTAACCTATAGCAAGGAGTTTCACAAAAGATCCATAAGGAAAACTTCCCTGAAGCAAAGATGAAGCCAGCGAGCAAAAAACTAATGTGAAGATGCTAGCAGTCAATTTCCCAAGGGTGATTTTGTATACTCTTGCCAGAACTAAAGGTTGTATCCCACTATCCAAAGTATGTTCTCTCAACTACACTTGGTATGCTAATAAATGCTTTCAGGAAAAATTCACAACCTATTTTTCATAATTCACTAGAAAATGTATTTATTGAATAAGTACTGATTAAGCAATTCAAGGCTTGATCACCTTTTCTAGTTCGAGAGCATACAATAGAAGCCCTTGCTAGCTTGTATGGAAATAGCTACTTAAGTAGCAAGCTCCAAAATGTAGAAGACAAGTTTTTTCTGGTGGGTTTACTTATAAGGGTTGCAGATAATGTTCAGGAGGAACTCATAAGGTCTCTTAAAATTCTCTACAACAGTGCAAATAATATGTCACATTCCATTCAATGCAGGGAAGGAGTAGAACGCTTGATTTTGCTTCTTTCCCTTTCTTCAAATAGGAGCAAGAATGTGTAGTGGCTTTGATTTGTATGTTGTCAAATGAAAATGACGAAAGAAAATGGGAAATTACTATTGTAGGTGGCACACCTCCTCTAGTCCAGATTCCAAAGATTAGATCTTCAAAAGTGAAAAAGCATTCTAAAAATGTTATTGTGAACCTTTGTAATTGTAGTGAAGATATCCGTTCATGTTTTGAAAGCGTAGATGATGTACCTGCATTTATTGTGTTGTTGAAAAAGTGGTAGTCCAAGAAGAAATAAATTACTACAAAGATACTGAACCATTTCACCCATAAATCAAATAGTAGCAATATCAGCCAACTCATTACTTTTCTAACTAGTGACTTACCAAAAATAAAAGTTCATATTTTGGAGGCCTTAAGATCTATACTAAAGATAGTACTGGAACTAATGGAACTGAAACAATGACTAAAATCATGTGTTCTACTAATGAAAATACTTGAGCTAAATTTTCTTTAGTTATTGCTCGATTATTTAACTACATGAATTATTTATGTGAAAGAAATATAGTAATTGAATACATTCGACTAGTCCTAATGCTCCACAATGCAAAATCAAAATATATTTTGATTTAAGCAACATGTTCTCTTGCTGCTATTTTTTGTTAATAAAATAGAGCCAGGAAGGTGTGAATCGGTTGCTAACCATTAGTTAGCCTCGCAAAATCTTCAGTCATGTTTTCAGAAAATATGATTGTGAATTTTCCCGCATATAGGGTACTCATGAGATGTTGGTCTGAATAAGGAAAAATTCTCAGAGCTCTTGGAGATGAGATGTTGAAGTTTTCCCATCTTTTCCAGCAAGAAATTTATGCTTGTTTTTTGAAATGCTAATATATAACAAGAAGGATTGAGGAAGCCCTTCACTTTATCCATGAGGTCAAGGAGAGAAGCCTTTTGCCTAAACCTAAGAGTTTCCATATGCTAGTTAAATATTGTGCAAAAAATGGAAAAATGGATTATGCTATGCAGTCAATGCCATGAAACTGAAAAATTACATGCCTGATGAAAATATTTATGGCATCCTTATCAATGATTACTTGAAAACAGGCTAGGTGTAGAGAGGATTTGATACAATGCATATCATGAAAGAACTAGTTTGAATTCCTATTGTTTCAAGCTATATTGCCTTGGTTTAGCATCTTTTCAGGGAAATAAAATACAAAGAGGCTAATAACTTAATAGGTACCTTTGGTAATTGGAAGCATGTTATTGTGAACGTGATTCTATAATTACCTTAGCAATGATTGTTGGAGAAGTAAGATAGGGCCACACTTCTAAAGCGTGGGAATTTTTCAATGTCACAAAAAGCAAGGGACTAAACCCTACATGGAAAAATTTTGTATATTCATTTGTATAAGAATTTTGACTCTTCAATTCTGTTGGATATTAAAAATCATGGGAAAGTTGATCCTAAAAAAAGAGACACTCATTGAATATGTCTGAGTCAAAAAAAAAGTTTCACTGTTTGTCAAAGTTCCTCTAAAGCTTCAATATGAATTTTCATGTGTAGCTATTGTTTTAAAAGTTGTGTTGCTTGGCCATAGAACCCTATGGGAAAGTTGATCCTGAATGAGGAGACACTCATTGAATGTGTCTGAGTGAAAAAAAAGTTTTATTGTTTGTCAAAGTTCCTCCGTAGCTTCAATACGACCTTTCCTGTCTAGCTTTTGTTTCAGAAGTTATGTTTCTTGGCAAGAGAACCCCATGGGAAAGTTGATCTTGAATGAGGAGACACTCGTTGAATGTGTCTGAGTCAACAAAAAGTTTCACTATTTGTCAAAGTTCCTCCGCAAACTTCACTACAACCTTTCCTATGCAGCTATTGTTTTAAAAGTTATGTTGCTTGGATATAGAACCTCGTTAAAGGAGAGGTTTATATTCAAAGTATATGCGCACCCAAGAGAATGTGCCTCATTTAATGAACTTGGGTGCCATTCTTGATGGGATTTTACCCTTGTAAAATCTTGGCAATGAATTTTGGATATTTTGTTCGAAATAATGCTAAGAGGGGGGGGGGGGGGGGGGGGGGTTGTGTGAATCAATATTAGCAAATCAATAAATTTTTTCATTTCCATAACTATATTCATATATGCTACTTTAGCTAAGGGAACTCGCCTGTACACGCAACTGTGTTTAATGCAACAAGCGTATATCCAACAAACTTATGACTCAGTTAATTCATCATATGTTGATCTTTAATCAGTGCATTGGTACTTCATTAATCATATAAATAGTAACTAGGTGCAGTAAAAATAGAAAAGATCATCACACATAAGAAACACACATGAACACCATGATTTAAGGTGGAAACCCAATATGGGTGAAAACCACCTGCTGCAAACATCTCTATCTTCTTTTTAATAAGAAACTTCTTTTTACAATTTTTGTACTGGTGCAGTCTTATACCAGTACGCAGGCTTCTACCTGTAGAAGGATACAACCTTCTCTCATGCTCTAGCTTCTCCTAGAAGGGAGCTACAAGCCCCTAGCTCTCGTGCTAGCTAATGTGTTTACTAGTATGTAGGCGCTGACCTACAGAAGGCTACAACCTTCTCTCATCCTCCGGGGACCTCGTTTCATAAATTTCCAGACTGGATACTCCTGGAACACAAAATCATAATCCGAATGCCATGCTTCATCCAATTTTCATATTGGACCCATCAACAACATTGAAGCTCAAAATCAATCACCACTGCAATACATCCATCAACTATATTTGCATCAACCAATCACCGAAATTCAATCTAAATCATCCAAACTCAATGAATCATTTAAAACCTCTGAACCTCTAACATAACTGAATCAATCATTCATTCATACTTTAATCAATCAACTGCAATAGATATATCAGTACATAGTTTTGAGTTACATTATCATTCAGGATCACATCTTAAAACCATGCTTTAGATTGTGTACGCTATTTGGCAGAAGCCAACCTACGTGTATACGCAGCTTTCCTGAAGCAAACCAGCGTGTAGATCTGCAAACACTTTGTTGCACTTCCAAACTTCATACATAATCATACATAGAGGATAGAACATGTGTTAGTGATTAGATCTAGCCCATTCATTATCAGATCACATAATGATAAGTCATTATGATCTTGATCCATCATTAGATTTCATTCATTAACATTGAAGCTAATCACAATCAACCAATATGAATATGTAGGATACTGTCACGAGAAAACAGTCACCAAAACACACTGCAGATCTGAATACTGCAACATCAAATAGAACCCTTATATATCATACTTTAGAAGATATATGCTACATCTATAAGCCGAACTAGCATGTATATGCCCTTTTACTAAGGGAAACCAACGTACAAATCTACAAATTCCATCTTGTGAGGTATACTCTACTTATGTATGCTAAATCAGCGTGTATATGTTGTTTTTCCAAAGCCAACCTTGCTGCAGATCTGGAAATGCTAACTTAAAGCATCACAACTATTTCAAGCTTCATTCATATCTAGATCATCACATTTACATAATAAAACATGTGTCAGTATTCATATCTAGAATGTTCAAGATCAAACCACATAATGATAATACATTTCAAGCCTTAGGATCCCAATCCATCATCCATATAGGTGCATCCTTAGTTTAGATCGAGAAAAGCATCACAAACCCATAACCTGCATGCTTGATCTCATGCTTCATCAGATATGCATTACTTGCTTGCTTTAGCCTAATGATCTTCTCCTCCTTGCATACTTTTAGGCCTTTCTCAAAAGCATGGATCAAAACCACTTAGGACCAAATACCTCAGATCAATACCACGGATCAAATACCTTGGGTTAGATAAATTGGACCCAAAAACTTATTTTCCTAGGATATACGCACTTTTCATACTGTGAAAGTGTGTGTGTATGTATACGCTCCTTTTGTTCAATGAACCTGCATGCATATGTAGGTTTGTCAAGGTGAACCTGTGTATACCTTTCTTTCTTCATTCTATGTGGCCTGAACAATAATTCTTTGTAGTACTTAGATATTTCATCTGAGTGAGTCGCCATCAAGGACAACACCTGTATCATAATGCCAACAATCTCCCCCTTTGGACTTGATGGCAATGTTAACTTGTTGCACTGTGAACTGTCATCTTAGTGGGTTGCCATTGTACATTACTTTTGAATTGATTCCTTTGAGCTACCCTGCATCACATCTGTTAATACAACTACCATGTACTTTGTCACATCTGATATCTCTTCTATAGATTGACCTAGTTATATATAAGTGATTTGTTCTGCTACAAGTGGGTTGCCATCAAGTACAACACATGCAACATAATGCCAACATATTTCTTAGAGAATTACACCCTCTAAGCCATTGGGAACTAGCCAACACTTAATTATTTTTCTCAGGATTTCGTTTAGAAATGGTTGGGAACTAAATGCCCTCGATTAAGCATTTGAGCCTTTATTCTACCATACGAAACTTTAGACACCAATAGAAAGAGAACTGCACCCCAAAATCTATAGAAATTCGCTCATCAAACATACAATTACAAATTTATCTCATGGCACAAATATTTGGGGAAGAATTCATGAAATTAGTGCCTTTGTGAGTTCCAAATCCTGCCTAATTTGCACCAATGTCGAATTTCGCTTCCATGGAAATGCAAAAATATTGTTCCAATCTAGCTAGGGCAACACCAATGTTAAATTTCGCTTCCACGACAATGTAGAAATCTCGCTCCAATCTAGATAGGGTGGCACCAATGTCAAATTTCGCTTCTATGGCAATGCAATCAATGGCGAAATCTAGCTCCAATCTACCTAGAGCTAGTTTCTCACCACCAAAGTGAATTTTCCGAATGGGTTTTTTGGACACTGTAGCCTCACATGATTCCAAACTCTCTAAGAGTTTTCTTCTTCAAAAATACAAATGACCAAAATGAGTAGAATGCTCATTTGCCCTTTTTACAATTTCCTTTTCATTTCTAGCTTTTTATTTTATTAAATTTTTTATTTTTTTCAATTTCCCTCCTATTTAAAAAAATATTATTTTTTTCATTTTTACCTCTTACTTCTAATATAAGCTGAAGTGGTAAAGCTAACATAACCTGAAGTGGGAAAGGAAATTGCTTTGAAAATACAAATGACTAGAACTAGGAGAACTCTCATTTGCCCTTTTTATAACTTCCTTTTCATTTTTGGCCTTTTATTTTATTAAAATTATTAGTTTCTTCAATTTCCCTCATATTAAAAAAAATTATTATATTTTTTTCATTTCCCCCTCTTATTTTATAAAAGCTAACATAAGCTGAAGTGGGAAAGGAAATTACAAAGCGAGTGAAAGATAATAATATGTTGTTTAAAGATTACATAAGTTTTTTCATTAACTTGTAAAAAAATAATAGAAGATTTATGGAAAAGGGTCTATGTATAATGTAACAACATGATCCTTGAGATGATTAAGAATATTTTCACATACTTTAAACAATGTGAAGATAAGATTTTTTTGAATTGGTCAAATATTATAAGTAGTGATAATATTGGTGGTACAAGTGCTAATATTTCCATGTTTTGGACAATTATGAGGGCCCTCCTAAGTAGGACATGGCTATGGGTGTATTGTCTCTAACCAACTCTTTCAATTTGAGAGTTAATGTTTAGAAAACGAATGTCTTCCTATGTGCTTGAACCCTCCATACCTATTGACAGAAGGTGATGTTCAAGGAGTGTATAAGGAACATGTGGTTTTCTTGGCCTCTAAGGAAGGTTTTGGTTCATTGGAAATAGTAATGATGTAAAGTCATTAGAAGTTGAGGAAAAATGTGTTCTTAGTTGTGGGGGAATATATTGTAGTTAACCAAATCCTTGACCTTTCAAGATGCACTTTGGCATGAAATTTTATTGGAAGGAGGGTAGGGATGGACTACTTTCTGAGATAGATAAAGTAGAGTCAGAGTTAAAGTTTATGCTATATACTAGCAACTCACATAGTAGCAAGGGAGATGCGTTCCTTTTGCCTTTTGGAATGAAGATGTAGTTTCTATATCAAATGAAGTTTAGTTTGTGGATAGGTCTTATTTATCTATAAAACCCCACTACTCCTTTTTTATTCTAGGGATGAGACCATGTCAGACACCCTAGTATGGATAAAACTTCTTGGACTTCCCTTGGAACCCTAGACTATTCAAGATTTATGCACAATTGAAAACAAGATAGGAGAAAGTATTCTCATGGATGACGTCTCTGCTTATAAAAAATAATGTTCAATTGTAAGGATATTAGTTTATATTGATGTAACTATAGGTATTTTTGAGACAACTGAATTGATTATTAAAAAAATGCAAGTGTTATTTACATACACTTTCCCAACCCCCAATCAATTTTCACATTTTTTATGTTGTACATGGTGGCCATATTTGTTGGTCCTTCATTTTTTCATAGTAAATATGACTCGTAACCTTTGCCAATTAACCAAATAGTAGTTATATTATGTGACTTTAAATTTAATTGATTTATTAAAGATAATTCAACCAACTAATTATCCTTCCATCTCTTCGTGCTTTGTAAGCTTATATCCTCTAGTGCTTTGAATCTAGAATATTTTATTGTGATGGTGGTGTTTGATCATGGATTTGTGGGAAAATCTATAGTTTCCCCCCCTCCTTAAGCCATCTTATGTGAGATTTTTGGCACAAGAAAAATTCTTCCTAAATGCAACCTTCTTCTAATTGAGTGAGAAGCTCACATTCTTCCTCAATTAATTTGCCAGATCAACCTTCAAGAATAATGCATTGTTGGACTTATTCCATGTGATCCTCTAATTCCTATTTGATTTGGTGGATGTTCCAAAAATATTCTCTATTCCATTTTTTATTTGTGCTTTTAAGAACTTGATTTTCTACTATAATTGCTGCATAATTGAGCCCAGTCGAGGAGTGGCTTCCTACAACCATTATTGGGAATTTTCCAATAAGGAAGGATCCCTAAGAAAAAATCTTTCAAAGTGAAAGGGTCTATTTTTGTGGTTTACTTTGATATTTTCTTCCAAGCTTACAGGCCAATGATATGATATCCAACAGGGAAGGATTAAAACCTCCACAAAGTTCTTATTGTCCCAAGGAGATTTTGAGACAAAAAATATGTCAAATCTGGAATTAATTTGAGGGTAGCCACCTTTTCAATTATTCCAAGTAAATATCCCATGTATAGTATCTGCATATGTGGCATGCAGGTCTTGCATGAGGTCAAGGAAGAGCTAGGCATCAGACTCTAGTTATTGCAAGCCACATTTTTTCTTCCATCAACTTAGTGATGTGGAAGTTACCCACTATTATCAATAGTTATTTTAAAGATATGGAGCGTAGATCATTCAATAGAGTTAGACCACATGCATTTGTAATTATACCTATTGACATAAAACTTTTGAATTGAACATGACTTGAAAGAATGCATGGGGCTATAGTTAGATTGGTGATGGTACTTTCCATGGGATTTCATATAACTGCTAGCCTTCCTACGTTTCCTTTTGCATCCAATTCAACTGAAGCACTACCTTTCTAACATTTCTCTAGGATTTCACTTACACGCCCGTTGGAGAATTTTTTTTTTGTAGTATGAGTACTATAGGGATTTCCTTATGTTTTTAACCTTTTGGGAGCCTCAACTTTCCTTTTTAGTTGAGGCCCCTAATGTTCCATGTGATTAATTTCACTAATAATGATGGCGAATGGAGTGGAATATATCCATTGTGAGAGCCACCTTAGTTGAATTGGTTGGCATCTCACTCACTTCTTGTATGCAGTTTTTGTTGATTTTTTTGCCATCTTTTTTTCTTCCTTGTGGTGCTTTGAGGGTTCTTTGAAGTTATGAGTTTGTTGTTGGAAATAATACTGAGATGGGGGGTTGAATCAATATTATCTGGTCAATTATTTTCTTTTTCAAACCCAGAACATATACGCTACTTCAGTTAGAGAAAACTGTGTATATATGCAACTACAGATAAGGAAACCCACGTATACCATATAGACTTATAATTTAAAATTTTCTACAGATGTTGAACATTAATTTGTGCATCGGGATCATATAAACAGTAACCAGGAACAAAAAAATAGAGCAAAAGACAATCACACACAACAACACAAGATATAAGGTGGAAACCCAATGTGGGTGAAAACCACTTGCTGCAATATGTCTCTATCTTTCCAATTAGAAATGTCTTTTTACAATGATTCTGTACTGGTTCAATCCTTTACCAGTACGCAGGCTGCTACCTGCAAAGAGATACAACCCTCTCTCTTTTTCCAGCTTCTCTTGGAAGGGAGCTACAACCCCCTTAGTTCTTGTACTAGTTGAGATACTTGTATGCAGGCTGCTACCTGCAGAAGACTACAACCTCTCTTCCTTCCAGGGACCACGTTTCATAAATTTTCAGACTGGATCCGCAAATAACATCAATCAAACATCAAGAATTTCTGCATCAACCAATCACCTTTTCACCAATCAAAACTGAATCAAAATAAAAACTTCTCTGACGACTCTACCCAGATCATAATAACAGTAATCACACCCCACTTCTGACACCAGAACACTGTAGCAATAAACAAAAGTAGCTAGAACATAAATCAAGAGATATATGCTACTTCAATATTCAGAAACCTGCGTACAGATCTATAAATTCATTCTTTCAAACATTCAGATATTAGTTAACCCATATTATCAGATTTATAGATCAAGCATGTGCGACATATCACAGATCAAAATCATATAGAGATACCACTATTCTAGCCTTAAGATTTTGACCCATCAATAGAACTTATCCTTCTCCTTGTGCTCATGTTCCTTCTTCATTCAGATCTAGATCTACACCATAACCCAATCACAGTATTCCAGATCTAGCACTTTATCTGATATTCAATAATTCAGAAGATGCCTTGCAAATGATCTCCTTCCTCTTTTATAGCCTTAGGCCTTTCACAATACCACGGACCAAAAACCATAACAATTCAATACCATGGACCCAATACTTGGGATCAACACTTTTGGATGCAATACCATGAACCAAAACCATAGGATCAAAAACTGTCGGACTAATACCATGAACCAACCATAAGATTTCCCATGTGCTTGCACTTTTCTCTACATGAAACTGCGTGAACTTTTATCTACATGAAAGGAAATTTTCTCTACATGAAAGTGCGTGAAATTTTCTCTGCATGAAAGTGCGTGAACTTTTCTCTTCATGAAATGAAATTTTCTCTGCATGAAAATGCGTGAACTTTTCTCTGCGTGAAAGGAACTTTTCTCTGCATGAAATTGCGTGAACTTTTCTCTGCATGAAAGTGCGTGAACTTTTCTCTTCATGAAAGGAACTTTTTTCTGCATGAAAGTGCATGAACTTTTCTTTGCGTGAAAGTCCGTGAACCAGAAAATAACTTTGCTGCACTATAATTTATCATCTGAGATGAGTGGGTTGCCATCAAGTACAACATATGTATCATAATGCCGACAAACTGTCCTACAAATACGTCATTAGCTAGCATTGGCACTATCTTCTCGGCAGCGGTTATGAGGCATTTCAGGGTCATTGATTGACTATGTGGCTTTACCAGGTATTGCTAGTATGAGTCCCAGTTTAACTTATTTACCTTTTTAATCACCTCTGCCTTTTCCTCTATTGTTTGTTTCCACTTTGTTTGAAGTTGTTGTGCCTTTGAGAGGAAGCCCAGAGTAGTCTCTGATATCAAATTGGCCTGGTGCAAATTTTCATTTATGCACTCAATGGCACTATTTGCTACTATCACTGTCTCTTCCATCACCTGTTCTACTTCTTTAAGCTAGGAATCCCATTTCGCAAAAATAACATTTCCTTATGAAATTCATCGATTCTGGGCAATCCACTATTTTCCCTTATTTTGATCTTTTCCAGTTCAAGAATTCTGAAACCTTATTAAAAATTGAATCATAATCAAGTCGTAAATCTACGACTTGATTTGTAATATTATCACTCATTTTACAATGGGAATTCCATTGCGAGATTTTCTGGCAAAGTATTTCTTCCTGTTGCAAGAACTAGGCATTAAGAGCGAGTGCTTCTGTGATAAATTCCCCAATTTTGGGATCTTCCTTATGCAGTTCTATCATAGCTTGTAACTGTTCTTCTTTATTGGCCAAGCTATTTCGATGATTCAATTGCATCTACTGGAAGTCTTGCTGAAGTTTTATTAGTTGTGTTTCTGCTTCTTGATTGATGTTGACTTGCTGTAGTTGCTACTCTAAAAACAAAATCCTATCCTCCTCTTTTAGTAGCACTTGAAATTATATTTCTTTATCAATTGTTGCCGAAGCATATGCTCCTGTGATCTGAGAGAGCCTAGTTAGATTTTCCGATGGGTTTGTAGTTGGGTCCTTCTAGAGAACATCGAGAGGTTCATCCTCTGGAGCAAGCATGGCATCTATTTTTATTTTCTTTCTTTGCCTCCTGACAATAGCCTTTTGTTGCAGGCTATAAAATACGTCTAGAGGAGGAATCTCCTCTATTTTTAGTACAATTTCAAACAATGGAGCAACAAGAATATTCTTTGTTTCCTTAGTATTGATAGTCCCTTATAACATCATTTCTATGGCTTTCTCTCTTGGATTTGTCAGTGACTCTGCGCACTGTTCCTCAGTGTTGATCAACTTATTAAAATTCTCCCATTCCCCTTCTAAATCCACTACAAGTGGCTTTGTTGACTTTGTAAGGGGAGTGAGAACTTCAACATGTTTCGGGGACAAAACCTGTTGGTCAAGCTTTTCTGTAGATTGAGCTGTGTCTTTAATTGACCCCTCACTTCTGCTGTTTTCACTCTTAGACTGATCATTGGAATTTTCAGCTGATTCCTTTTCGGAATTTGATTTAGACTTCTCTTCTTTTGAACTACCACGTATGCTAACACTGGGAGTAGGCTCCCTTATTGGTTCAATGAGCAATTGGTCCAAAGGGACCTTTGTTAACCTCTGTGTTCTGTAATTGTCAAACTTTTGAAGTTCTTCTTGGTTAAACTTAAGTTGTGCCATATGTAGAACCTCTCTAAAAGTGTGCTTCTACAGAAAGACATTGTCAAAGGGATCTTCTTCATTTATAAACACTTTTATTTTAACCGCTGTAGTAAAATTACTTACAACACCAAAGGGATCATACTGCCTCCCCGGGAACTTTGGTAGTTGTAAACATAGCATATTATCAACCTCTTTAAAAGCATGACTTAAGTCAAATAATGCAAAAGTTCCACATACTACAAGGAATTGAGGCCAAATGGCCTTTTTAGAATCTTTTAGTACTTTGTTCATTCCCTTGACACCATAGGTTTGGTAGGTTATTTCCCTGGCCATTAGTTTATAGGGGACGTAAAAAGGAAGCACATGGGGTGACACAATGCTACCAAACACCCTGATGTATGTAAACAATTCCTCCCCAAACCACCTTCCCACAGGGGGAATGTCAACTTTAGCTTCTTGGGAAAATCTTGGGGTGTCTTTATTGTAGAGCTTTTTATGAATAGGGAGCATATCTCCATGACAAATTGGATTCCCACAATACTTTGTGATAAACCTAAATGGGAAGAGGATTTTGTACCATCCACTTCCATCCCATAATAGGAAAATCGGAGACAAAACAAATGGCGTCCATGATATAGGCACTCAAAAGGAATGGAGGATAAACCCTTTAAGTAAAACTTCTTTTAGTTTGATATCCTAAAATAGCATAGGCTAAATTATCTGATAAAATTTGGGCCCAATCCATTATGGTGACATTGGTAGCCGCATCCAATAGACGTAACCACTCTAATGAAAACTTATTGATGTCTGGCCTCCCAAACAGTCTACACAACATTGAAGTGGCAAAACAGTAAGGAGAAGAAAGAGAGCTAGTGGTGTACATACCATTTTTATCCTTCTTTAATATTTCCTTGTTGTTCGACCAATGCTTTGTGCATTCTACCAAGTCTTCGTTCTCCTTGGCAAACTTTTCTACACACTGCTTTTTGTAGCTAGCCTGGGGTTCTCGCTAGTGATACATGCGTCTCAAATTATTTGGGGTAAATAACCCCATGACTTGCTAATTGGCCATCTTGAACTCTCTATCAGATATGTCTGCATGATCTATAATCCATTTCACCATATCTGTGTAGGGGAGTATCTTCGACCTCGCAGCAATACGGTGTAGGAATGAGCATGCAAGCTCAGTTAGGGATGCTTCAGAAGAGCCGCATCCATCTGCTATATCTATAACCTTCATAATTCTTGAGTTTTCCTCTTCTAATAATTTTTACATGGCTTCCCAGGTAGATATCCGTGCATTTCTAGTACAAGTGGTGTTTGTGAATAATGGAGTCATTTCTGTTTTCTTAGATGTAGGTGATTTTCCTTTCTTTCCCATATTGTCGTGTATTATGCTCTGCATACTCTTCCTAAAAATTGCAAGCAGAGAGCAAGGATATGATAAGAATGATAATGAATACAGGAAATATCAATAGAAAGACAAAAATAAGGTGACGGGAAAGCTTTAATTCTAAAATCATATCAAAGATATCACCTTGCGTCAAATGGTCCTTTACCTTGATCAGAATCATTTTTTAATAAGTGACCACTACGGACTGTTAAGTTAAAATTTAATATTCATAACTTTGCATCAAACGACGGAAAGTATTTTCAAAGAACTCTGAGCCCTTAGATTTGCGATAAAAGCGACTTTGCGATTTTCTTTGCAATATCGCAAATCATATCGCAAAACCTATTGTAGTTAAAAACCATTGTCTTGTCGGGCGATTGTGATATGCGATTTGCGAGAGGCTTATCGTGTTTCACAATTTTTTGGATATTTTACATAAAGTAGCGTCGCGGATTTTGGAATTTGCGATGCGATGAGGTTGTAAGACTTTGTGATCTCGCATTCTCGTGGATCACATTTTCGAGGAGTTACTTTTATAAGAGATGCTCGGTGTGATCTTTTGCGATGCATTAATATCATTTTAAAAGTGGGTTTTTCAAAGGTTTTCTTAATATTTGAGACTTTCCACTTATAAAGTTTTTCTTAGGTCTTGTGGTCATATAGCGTGTTTTATAAGAAAACTCATAGTTTGTGATATTTCATGTGCTTGGAGTATAAAAAGGTAAATTTACATGTTTAGCAAGTTTTATTTTGATATCTTGTTTTATTCTAAAAACAAAAGGCAACATTAAATGCTAAGATTTTTTATTTTTTTTTGGAAGGGTCCCTATTTATTAATGTTATTGCTAACATTAATAAAAAGGGGGGTTTTTGATGGTCACAACAGGTAGATAATGTATGATAAGGTGAAGGAGGAACTCATAGAAACTTAGTATAATTCAATTGTTTATGGACAAGGCTTGTACATTAATGAAGAAGAAGCCAGAGCTATGGAGAAGACATTTATTGATAGTCTGATGTGTTGTTGGATTGATTCACATCAGCAAGACAATGTGCCGACAAAGGGATTAAATGAGGCTAAGGAGCCTCATGGTTTTGAAAATAATGATTTGTGTGTGATTTTAGGTAATGAGAAACACTCAAATGATATGGTTATACAAATTGATGAAGAAATGAAGTTAATGGAAGAGAAGAATGAGATCGATGAATTTTTGCTTTAGCATGTGTTTGTAGATGTTAGAGATGGGCACTTATTAGAAGTTGCGATGGAAGATGAAGATGGTGCAAAATTTCTCCAAAAAGGCAATGCTATGGAGGATGGGGTAAGGAAAAATATTCCTATGATAAAGGAATAAGAGTTGAAGAATGATCAAGCAAATGTTAGTGATCTCATACCAGAGCTCATATTTTTAGAGGATTGGTTGGACAATCCAAAGCCAATTGGTGAAGAAAGTGCAAAATGATAAGTTCGAGCACTTTAAAGAAGATGAGGTGAATATGCAACAACAATCGATAAAGATTATCAATATCAAATTTCAACAAGAAAACAACAATAATTTGTATAGTATGTACTAGTTAGAGTACCAACTAGACATAGAGATTGAAGAAATGAGGAAGTAAATGATGAAGGTGTCTCACAGGAGGCATATTGTAGAAAAAAACAAGGTTGACAACATAGTAAATCTGATTGAATTGGTTTACATAAGAAAACAAGAAGGAGAATTGTAGTGTAAAGTTTAGAATCCTAGAATAATGAATAAAACCATAGCAAAACAACAACAACATGACATAGCAGATGATCAATTACAGACTAAAGTTTTGGATCCAGGAGGATTTCATCAGCATATGGAAGCACATGGTAAAGAGACCATGGATTTTTTTCACCTCGGGAGTATGATGCAGGAGCATCTAACCTCCACATCAAAATGTTTTTTTACTAGACCTAGGGGTTTCATTTACCAAGGGAGTTGGTTCCCTAATTGAGTGAAATTATTTGATTTAAATATATTTTCCTATGGTTTAGAAGAGAATTGTAAATAACTGATGAGAATGATGAATATTGTAATAATATCTACTCTTTAGGAGATATCTCGAGAATATTTGAGAGATTTAGAGAAGTTTGAGGGTTATTTAAATCTCTTGGAATATATGTGTACCTAGAGGATCTAGAAATAGGAATTTGTTGAGTGATTAGTGGATCTAAACTAGATTATGGTTTCATAATCCTTTTGTATAATTATGTATTCAAGAAGCATGTAATGTAGATATAGAAGTGTGAATAGAAGAGAGTTGAGAGTAGAGGAGTAAGGCCAAAAGGGCGAGAGGTACAATTTGTTGTAAATCAGGCTATAAGAGAGCATAAAGGCATTTGTAACTTATTTGTATATAATATGAAGATGACATTATATTCGAGTGTTTAGATAATGTGTGTGTGCCAAGTCTTTGTTTATAGAATTATAACTTTGTTGTTAAGAAAGGGAGTGTTGCAAGATTGTAGTAGCTAATCTCAGGAGGGAGTTCACTTCAAGAATGTATATCAAAGTTAATTTCGAGGAGGTCAGAACCTTGAGAATAGGGTCAAACCCTTTCTTACAGTGGAACGAGTGAGGTTGTTTATCATTGACCAACTATGTGATTAATTATCCCTATCAAATAAAGGAATGAAGGAGCCCAAGTCTATTATAGAAGTGTGCAAAGGTGTTAAACTCATTAAGGAGTTAGTTTTCCTTAAATTGGGATAGATCAGAGAGGCACAACAGAAGCATGGATATCCAAAGATTGTGAAGGATCATAAGAAGAATGTAAGCATATATTAATTCTTGTGAAAGATTGTGCAACATGGACTAGACTTAAGTGGGAGCTTGTAGAATAGAAAGGGTCAAGATTAGAACATAAAGGGTTGAGCACGAAATATAAGTGACAAGGAGTAGGAACATTAGTTTATTAGCCTTCAATAAAATTACATTAAATGACGAAGGCCATGAGATAGAACTTGAGTTCTGTTAGGAAACAATCATCATTTGACAACATCGGGCCAGAGATCCCATCCTGGAAGGTCGAGAGAGGAGCACATAAGGAATCAATAGGGTTGACTAGGTGTTAGGCTGATGTGGAGGTCAACCAATAAGAAAATCATTGGGATGACATGGAAGCCTATTGTATGGAACAAGTGGAGTAAAGTGGATCACGATTATTGTTGAATCATCCCAGAGAAAAAGTCTGTGAGCATTTGAAATAGGGTCGGCAATAGAAGCTAATAGAAGCTAGGATCAATAGTTAATGAAAAAAAATTTGTTTCCCAGAGTATGTCTCATAGAAGAGAAAGCCTTTGTGCACCTTTGGAGAGGACCGGGCTGACAAGGACAAGGCAGACGTTGCATGTGGGTCAATTCAAGTATGGGAAGGCAACTGTAAAGCAAGCCAAGTGGATTTAGGACCCGCAAACATGCTTACATCATCCTAAAAGAATTGCTCGAGGGAAAATTTGGGGAAGATCGGGATGATGTAATCCAGGCTCACGTGGAAAATCAAGGAATGAATGCCAATAGGAAATAAAGGAAGTGGGCCATCCACATACAGCGTAATTGCTGAGTTGTCCTTGAAGGTTAAAAGGTGTGCTCACAAGGAAAAATGTTGGGTCCAAGTCAGAGGTTATATGCCATGGTCGTAAGGTGGCTATTGGTAGGAGCTCAAATAGAGGGAAAGTACTTAAAAAAAAAATCTCTTGTGCACTTCTTATATAAAAGATTCAAGGTCATGATGGCTCTGCTTATAGTTTGGGTCCATATGTTATATTAAAAAGCTCTTGAATCTCGTAGTGTTATATCACCCTTGCGGATCCACCCACTTAGTTTTAAATTTGGCTTTATAAAGGGATTTACATCCTTTAAATTGGGGTTAAGGAAGCGCCTTTTGACCGAGAGATGGGCACTATGGGTTTTTATGCCAACTAAATTGGAATAGCTAGTTTTTAGCTCAACATCATTCATTAAACTTGAAAATACAAAAATAAATAGAAAAAATAGGATTAAAACCTAAAATACCTAGTTGCATTAAAATAAGTTAACTGAATTTACTATTTATGCTAAAAACTAGCTATAATGAAATCTAATTAAGGGTTTACTCATGGGACAAAGAGAAGACATCAAACCCAATATTGTTTCATTGACAATCATGGTCAAAACCTAACAATGAACACATCCTAGAAATGACTTCCTTTGAGATGTACAAAAAAATTATGGTAATATAAGGCGGTGGGTTTTCTGGAACAATAACATTTGGAGCAAGAAACAATTGAATCGAGGTTTCTTTTTCTTTGACTAATAACTCACGAAAATAAGAAATTAGGGTTTCTTCTTGTAGCATTTGGGTTTTTTATGCACAATAACTTTATCATTTTCAAGAATGGACTCAGTGTTTATTATGAAAATGATGATTCCATTCTAGAAATTACATCCTTTTTGCTCGGGACATAGTTTTGGGCACACTACATTATGAACTCTAGAAAAGCGTGAGTTTGTGAAACAATAAACCTAGCCAAATGGGATTCACATGCACGAAAATAGTCATGGATGTCATAGAAGTGGGAAAAATATTGTTGGTGTAACTCATATAAATCATACTTAGAATGAACTGCATTGAAAACATTGTCACGATCCACCAAACTCATTTCTTCATGAGTGAAAGAATAAGTGGTTTTAGAGGTTGTAGATTCAAATTATTCATTTTTATTTTATAGGAAACAAAAAAAAAAGTTAGGATAAACACTTGAAAAATGATGACTGATGACTAGATTGGTCTATTGACTTTTTTTGGAGAAAATATTTATGTTAAATTATGGTATGTTCTATGCTTAGAGCAGTTTACTTATTTTTCTTCTTATTAGCCATAGATTAGCAATCACATATACATAAAGTAAAGTGCAGATAGAACATTAAATGATCAACATAAAACAAGCCAAGATAAGAGACACAAGATGTGGCTGCTAGCCAGGGACAAACCCCAATGCGGGGAAACCCTTTGATCAAATCTTCTTTTATCTTCAATAGTTCAGCAAAGAGAAATAGTACAAAATCTGAATTCTGTAATTTTATATCAGTAGCAACAAACCCTAGATCGGCAAAGTCAAACTTGGTCAAACTAGTTGAAATTTACCTCTAAAAAGCTTGGTCAATTTCTAGTCAACTTGTCCTCGAACAGCCTGAAGAAACAACCCTTGAAAAACCCCAAAATTTCAGTCAACATGCAGATTTCTGAAGTCAACTAAAGCCCTAAACTAGGGCAGTCAATACCGGTCAAACCAGAGGTCAGATCACCTCGATTTTCATGCCAAAAATTGTGGCTTGCATAGGAGAGGCAACCACACCCAATCCACACTTCTGGAAGGTCAACACTTCATCAAAGCTGGTCAAATAAATGACCTGCTTCCCTAGCGTCCTTTCTATGTCTTCCTTGCCCTAGGATGTCTTCCTTTCAGCCACACATGTGAGAGAGAGAGAGAGGCTCCTTTTATGAATAGGGGAGAGAGAGAGAAAGATGAGTGAATTGAATTGTACAAATGAGGAGAATGCTCCTTGTATTTATATGAAAGCGTTGAGGTTGAATAGAAATGACTGTTGGGCTTCTAAGCCTACATAATTTTGTTGGCCGACCTTGACAATTTGTCCATAATCAAAATAAATTCATATCTCCATAAATACATATCAGAATCAGATGATCTTTAGATCAATCCTACACCTCTTGATGAGAGGAATCTAGGAAAAATATCAGAAGCCATAAATAAGGTGATCCACATGGAGTTTGGCCCTAGTTGCCAATTTTAACGCTTCCTCTCAACTGGGGAGAACTTCATCTGCAATCCATCAGACTATCGCTGCTATCCATCCATCAAATGCATTGTCCTATATAGCTTGACCCTACTCTACGCTACTCTGCTTTGCTCTGCTTTTCTCTACTCGAACTATGAAGAAGAAGAAATGATCACAGATGCATCATACCATCCTCCACTAACCCGAAGTCAATCTCAAAGTGTGAACCAGTCTCACTGATCCCAGATCAGTATCATTGATCCCAGATCAATGAAGGTCATCCTAGAATAGGGAGTATGATAGACACAACGATGCATCCATCGATAGTACTACTATGGTCCCTATCCTCATTTCCCTGCTCATTGATCAGATGAGAGGTATTTCCCATGAGTCCCAGACTGCATGGGTAGGATGCCTCGACGGGAGAGCTAATCATCCTGTCCACAGGAGAATGAATCATCCTATCTAGTGGATGCCATGGATAACTAATCATCCTGGCCTACAAGAGAACTAATCATCCTTCTCCATAGTCGCCACGAAGAACGAATCATCCTGGCCCACAAGAGAACTAATCATCATGTTCCACAGTCACCACAGGGTGTCACAGGGGTAGGTTGAACCTTTACCCTGTACATAGTGCACCACCAGGGGATGGTGAGTCACCTTGTGGTCACATGTCGCTCCAAGAAGTACCCGACACTCGTTGGAGCTCCCATAGCTCAATACATCATACTCAACCCTCATAAGAGGGTCTTTGAACGACACCAAACCATTTTTCGGAAAGTCAGGAATTTGACCTTTCCTAGGGGCTTTGTCAAAGTTTCAATGACTTGTTCATCTGTACCGATATGTTGGAGCCTTATTGCTCCTCACTGCACCATATATTTAATATAGTGGTACCTGATATCAATATGTTTGGAGCGATCATGAAATATGAGATTTTCTTATAAACGGATCCTGCTCTGGTTGTCACACAGAATCATAGTGGTATCCAATGTAAATCCAAACAGCTCACTGAAGAGCTTTCATAACCAGACTGCCTCACAGGAGGCCATGCTAGTAGCAATGTACTCTATCTCGGCAGTGCTCAAAGCCACTGAATTCTGCTTCCTGCTCATCCAGGATATCGAGGCAGATCCCAAAGCGAAACAACACTCAAAAGTGCTCTTTCGATCCACCACACTACCTGCCCAATCAGCATCAGTATACCTAAGTAGTCTCATATCTCCGGCAGTGTATCTCAACCCATGAGTGATTGTGCCACGAAGATATCTTAACAGATTCTTGGCACCAATCCAATGTGAGTGGTGAGGCTCAACCATATGTTGACTCAATGTGTTGACTGCAAAGCATATATCTAGACGGGAGTTCACCAAGAACATTAATCCTTCGACGAGTTGACGATACTCGGTAGCATTTCGTAAAACAAGTCCAACAACACTGTAGCTTAACTTATTGAAGTCAAGCTCCATCAGGGTAGTTACGGGCTTGCAGTCCACCATGTCAAATTTCTCCAATATCTTCACCACATATTTTCCTTGAGATAGGAAAATCTCCCCTGGTTTCTGCTAGACTTCTAGTCCTAGGTCTTTCATCTCGAACTCAGAAGCCAACTCCCTCTTACATTCGTGAATGAGAGGGTCGACACCTATTAGAAAGAGGTCGTCAACATATAGCACTAGTATGAGAGGCTTTTCATCTATAACCTTAAAGTAAAGGTTATGGTCGACTTCACTCCTAGTGAATCCTAGCTTCATCAAGTAGTTATCGATCCACTCATACCATGCTCAGGGTGCTTGCTTTAGCCCATAGAGGGCCTTCTTCAACCTGCACACATGAGATTCTCTATCATAAATTTCAAATCCTTCGGGTTGCTCCACATAGACCTCCTCTTTGATCGAACCATGTAAGAACGCAGTCTTGACATCCATCTGATGTAGGTTCCATCCTTGCGAAGCAGCAAGGGCTATGATCAAGTGGATGGTGGTATATCAGGAAACAGGTGCAAATATCTTGTCATAGTCTATACCTTCCTTCTGGGAGAAGCCACGAGCGACAAAACAAGCCTTTACTTTTCCATACTTCCATCAACCACATGCTTTATCTTGTAAAGCCATTTTGAAGTGACAACTGCTTTGTCCTAGGGTTTGGGGACCACATCCCAAACATCGTTTTTCATAATGCACTCATATTTCTCGGTCATAGCATCCTTCCATACTTGATGCTTGACAGCATCTGTGACGTCACATGCCACATCATCTGCCCTATCAACTACCACATCACCTACCAATTCAACTACCACATCACTAGTGTATCCATGTGTCTACATTATCATCATGCATGTCGGTCGCTAGTTCAACTGTCACATTTCCTAATCATTTCCATCATCCTTCATTTGTAGTGCTTTCTAACGTTAGCATGTGTGTTAGCAAAGCAGTTTCCAAGGGGATTCCCTGGTTGTTTTAAATCATTAGAGTCAAACCCAATAATTTGTGGACATGTACCCATGGTGGTATACCACTTGGTATGTTTTTTGCATCCCCCTTTTGTCATCCACTGAGCAAGTTTTTGTTTTATTTTGGTTGAGGAGGCGGGGGGCACAAAATACTTTTTATTTATTGCTTATCTAGCACTCTTTCCATCAAATTTGTGCATATTATAACAATGATCTTATTTCCTTTTAAACACATAATGATATATGTTTAGTCCATTATTTCATATTCTTTTTTAAAAAATCAAGAAAATTAAGGGGTAAATCCATAATTTTCAAATTACAAGATTTATTATCCATACAAAAACAACATTACATGTTCCATGCTACAACATACCACATGAAGAAATGTTGGAAACCTAATCCTTAGGGATTATGGGAAATTCATAACTCTATTGTTGGACAATTTGCTCAAGCAAAGGGTTTGGATTTTCCATGGGCTTTCCTTCAGTCTGTGTAGAGGAGGGTTTCTTTCTTGGTGTCTTCCAACAATGTATATTTGTAGTCCACATACACCCCATATGCATGCCTAGACAAGTGGATTCTGAATAAGATATAAAGCAATGAATGTTGCAAAAGGTGTAAAATTAGTGACCAATTGACCAAAAATATTAGTCTCAAAATTTGGGTGCCATTGCATGTTTCAAAAAGAGGAATGTTTACTTTTCCTTTCTCCAGGTCCATTGGCATTAGTAAACCTATGGTTGAATAGTTGTTTTGGTGGAGAGACGTGTTTAGCATCTTGATCATTGGCGATTGAGCATAGGCATAAAGGTCATGTCTGTTGAATTTGTTGTTATGGTAGGTCTTCATAATGTATATTTTACCCTTGTAATGTATAAGGAATTTGTAAGACATGTTCTTCATTTCATTTTGATTATTTAGCCCTTGAAATAATTTTTATAAGACATGTTCTTCATGTTGGATTTTGTTGACGGTGCTGGACCTGCCAACTTTTAGAGGTCTCCCTGATATGAAGTCCCAATTAGACCTCACATCATTTGGAGTAAGAGCCCCATCCAGAATACGACCCGGTTACCGAAGCAATGGGTTTTAATGATGTGCCTTGGCTGCAATAATGCATAGAATGGTGTATTCATGAATTTGGTGAAACAAGTGTGTGAACCTGTGAAGGGTCAAGTGTAATGAATGAAAGGTTCTAACACAATGAGGGGAAAATGAGTGAGCCCCTTAGAAGCCTGTAATAATACACAGCTTTAAAGGAACACACAAGCATAAAGATATCACATGTTAGCCTACAAAATAGTTCACAAGTTAACCATGACAGAAATATACAACAACACACATTCAAAAATATTCATACTAATTCAAACGAAATAGTTCATAAGCGTTAGCGTAAGTGAAACACCATATATTGCAACACATAACAAGAATAGTCATATTATATTCACAACATATGCATGAAAACGTGTTGGCTCTGAGATTTTATTAAAGTGAAAGTTCCAAGCATACATATACCATTGATGAACCACTAGTCCTAGCAGTGGAATATGAAGTCTACACCTAGTCCTTCAAAGAAATATACTCCCTCTATGCTACAGAGAAGCCAAGGCTCTCAACAAAACTCCCAAGCTCCTGATCCTAAGCTAAAATCCTAGCCAAAAGCTTCACTCCCAAAAGCCTTTTACATGAGTTATGAGGACATATTTATAAAAAAGGGGTGAGTATTCATCTCCCTTTTGTGACTCTTAGACTTCCTTGATGACTCTTCAAATTCAATACAAAATGGCTCTTCACATTCCATAATCGACACTTTGAATTTCACTTACAAATTAATTACAAAAGAATATTACAATATACTTGTACCCATATAGGAAAGAATTGGGTAGAGCCAACTAGACAAGCTAAGAAGACAAACAAGTTAATATTGAATTTGGGGAAACTCTAGCTCGGCAACTTCGACTTGTAGTTTCTCAGTCACGTGACGATGCCAAGATTTGTACTACGTGATGACCTACCCAAACTATGCGATGGGATCAGACTGAAAGTGAACTCTAGCCTCCATGGCATCCGAGTACACTGATTTGGAATTAGTATGAGTTTCCTTCTTGAGAAGGAGCAACATGATATTGATATGGACAGGGCCACCAATGTTATTTGCATGTTCTTCCTATTCACTTCAAGTTCTTCCTTGGTAGTGATCTATCTAAACTGATCCAAGTATTCTTCAACCTCCTTTCTGACCAAATTTCTGCATTTGGCTTCAATGAGTGAGCCAACTAATGGGATCATGTGCGATTTCACCATGAAACCCACATTGTTCTACATTCGTGCATATGAAGTCTAAATAGTGGCAATGAATGAAGCGAGTTGTTTGTTACTTTGAAAGATCATCTGCACGTATGATTTCTCTAACTCTTCATGTTTCCTTGTTTTCTTTTCCAATTCAGACGGTGCCCCTTTGTATTGCTTTGACCACTCATGCACGACAATGATGGTTGAATGTACAACCTTTAGGGATTTAGCATTATCCTTACACTTCTATTGCATACCATCCAAGCATAAAAATTCTTTATGCACGGTGACAAGCTCCTCATAAATAATCCACATGGTTTCTCCCAATGTCGATACTTCACCAAGTATGGTTGTCTTAAGTTCTTCCAAATATACTTGTGCAGGAGATGCATTCTAGACCTCTGCTTGGAGTTCTTCAACTTCTTATCTCGCAGCCTATAAGTTCTTTGCCAATTATTTGTTCTCAGCCATCAGAAACTCTGTGTTTTTCTTGGTAGCACATACGAAGGCCAATTTGGTTGTGTAAATGGCATTTTGATTCCTTATGGTGTCTGTCACAATCACCCTTTCTTTGATGAATGCAGGAGATGTGAGATCATCTATAAAATGTTTCTTCCTTGCTTGTACAATCTTCTTTTGAATCTCATCATAAGTTAGATTGTATATGTCCATGACCAAACCCTCATTAAGAGGAACAATTTCCTCTTCCTCGCTTGGAGCTTGCTCTAATATTAGAGGAGGGGGAGACTTAATGTTGTCCTATTGAGTGCTTGTTATGAAACCAGCTCACAAAAAGATAGAAAAGATAGATCAACGACTTAGAAATCAACCTCTTTGAGGGGGAAACCTCCTTTACATTACACAAATTAACAATTCTCGAATGATACAAATGAAAAAACCTTCTTTCTATATATAGGAGTCTAAAGGGTCACAATTAACCAAAGCCGACCTAACAATAATAATATAAGGGCACAAAAATAACAATAGTGGGCTTCTATGGGGCACAATAATAACAATATGGGGACAATAGGGGCATAATAATAACAATAAGGGATACAATGAAAATAGTAATGGGGGAATCACTAGTATCATAGGGACCTAACATGTCCCTCTCCTTCAAAAAAGTGTTGTCCTCAATGCTTGAGTAGTTCTGGATGCTTCTGTATAAAATTATCATCCTTCCATGTGGAATCTTCAATGGGTAAGTTCTTCCACTTGATGAGATACTGTAAAATTGATTGATTTTGTAGCTATTGAGTTCTTGTTTCTTTGGCTGCTTCAAGTTCCAATATGTTTTTTCCTTCCTAATCAAGTTCTAGCAATATTGTTTGAACTGGGAGCTTGTCACCTATAACCTTCTTTAAGCATGAAACATGGAAAACTGAGTGCACTCGGGAAGCTGCATGAAGCTCCAATTTGTATTCCATAGTACCTATCTTTTGCAACACCTTGTACAAACCATAATACTATGGTGATAATTTATTATCCTTCTTAGCTTGCTTGAGGGACATTTGTTTATATGGTTGTAGCCGTAGGAATACCCAATCACCTACATCAAAACTTCTTTCGCGGTGATGTTGATCTGCCTGCTGTTTCATTCTATTCTACACCAAGGTGAGGTTATCCTTTAGGAGTTGGAGAACTTGTTGTTGATGCTCGATGTGATCTTCCACTGTTTGAACCTTAGAATTTTCTCTTAATGATGTGATGGATGGTGGATGATATCCATAAAGTTCCATAAATGGGGTCATTTTTGTTACAGTATGGAAGTATTATACCATCGTTCAGCTAGAGGCAACCATTTGACCCATTGTCTGTTTATCAGGTACAAAGCAATGAAGATATCCTTCCAAACATTTGTTTACTATCTCAATTTTCCCATCAGATTGAGGATGATAAAATGAGCTATGAGCTAACTGAGTACTAAGACAAGAAAATAATTATGTCCAAAAGTTTCCAGTGAAAATGGGATCTCTGTCGCTTACAATAATCTCTGTGTTTCCATATAGTTTTTTAATTGTTTCCATAAATCCAGTAGAAACTGTACTTGCTTTAAATGGATGAGATAATACACAAAAATGTGCATACTTGGTAAGTTTGTCAACTACCACCATGATAACACTCTTTCCTTCAAACTTGGGTAAACCTGCGATAAAATCCATTGAAACCTCCTCCCAACATTGGCTTTGAATGGATAAAGATTGTAATAGACCAAGGGTCTTAATTGTTTCAACTTTATTTTGTTGGCAAAGAAAACATTCTGCCACAAAGTTTTGAATATCTGATTTAAGGCCATCCCAAAAAAATTCCTTGTTAACCTTGTGGCAAGTTTTTAGAAATCCTGAGTGTCCTCCTAAGGGAGAGGTGTGCAATTCCCTAAGAATCTTTTGTTTGAGTTGGGAATTATTACATAGGTATAACTGATATTTTGTTATGGAACCAGAAAAGATAGAAAATATAGATCAACACCTTAGAATTCAGCCTCTTCGAGGGGGCAACCTCCTCTACATTACATAAATGAACAATTCTTCGATGATACAAATGAAAAGACCTCCTTTCTATATATATAGGAGTCTAAGGGGTCATAACATAATCAGAGCCGACATAACAATAATAATGTAAGGGCACAATAATAACAATAGTGGGCTTCTATGGGGCACAATAGTAACAACATGGGAACTACATGGGTACATCAATATAATAAGTGGGTTGTACTAATAACAATAAGGGGTTACACTAGTAGTATAGGGGCCTAACATGCCCCTCTCCTTCAAAAAGCATTGTCCTCAACGCTTGAGTAGTTCTTGATGCTTCTGTATAAAATTTTTGTCCTCCCATGTGGAATATTTAGCGGGTAAGTTCTTCCACTTGATGAGATACTCTGAAATTGATCGATTTCGTAGTTGTCAGGTTCTTGTTTCTGT